>JZLH01S0616188.1:13916-24986 GCA_001188425.1 Eucidaris tribuloides
CGGTTACACAAAATCAAGTACAGTAATACATCATACATGTAAGATGTAGATCTAAATATAATTACAGTGCACTCTCGTTACTATGAAATTCCTGTTACAACGAAGTAGAAATTCAGGTCCCAAAATTATATCTTTATATACTTTCAGTGTTTGGTTATAACGAAATTTCGATACAGTGAATGAAAGAAAACTGCCAGTTACTTCATTATAACGGGAGTCGCCTGTATTGGTAAAGGTGTGGGTGTGTTGCGAAAAAATTTTTCTACCAAATTCTAGGTCCAAATTGTTTCACGGTCAGTCCAGCAGCCGAAAGTCAATCACTGGAAGTACAATCAGCATGTAACAGGCACACCTAGGCTAGATGTATGTGGTCCAAAGCAAAGCTATACGGACCACATACATGTATGCCCAACACTGAAAAAAAAACCTAGCAAATTGTGTACAGAATGAATGCAATGCCACAAATCATTTTATCCATTGCAAAATTGTAGTAATAATGTTGGACCCAGAAAAAAAAAATAATAAAACAGGCTTCTGAAATGACGAGTCCGTAATTTTCATATCACGATAGCCATAAATTACTAATTAGATCTAACGTTATACTTATAGATTTAGATCTAGTATAGAGTAAAGTTAGATCTGACTAGATCTATAATAATTTCGTTAAAAAAAAAGACTGAATTTTTCAAGGACAAGGCAATTTTGCATGCTATTACTAAGCCCCCCCCCCCATTGTGCCCATTAGTGGACCGAAGGCTTTTGGCCAGGAGAATAACACACAGACAGTACCACATTATTTTGCACTAGTCTCGAGCTCTCCGGAGCCGAGTCGTCTTGCATCGACTGGTTCTGGATCTGGTATCTGATGCATATCAGCTGCTGGACGGCGGGCCGTTAGTGCAGCGGGTTTATATTACTAACATGATATTGAATACATGGGACTGAGGTACATGCCGGGCAGACATTAAAATGATTGTATCACACAATTCAGAGGAGAAAACACAATACTAACCATGTGAGAATAATCTTGTTATAGTTGCATTGTTCAAAAGACAAATTTTATCCATTCGAGGCAAATTTCTGAATAAGAAAGACATTTTGAAGTTCCGCTCGTGGATCAATCCACAACATGCTAAATTAATTATGCTCAACAAGTGTTTGTTATTCCTAAACTGTTAAACAAATAATATAGGTATCTCTTTATGTTTTTCGACCAAAAATAATAATCAAAGAAAGTGTATTTAAAATTACTCTCCTTGATAAGGTAAAGTTGTATATTTTATAAAAAGTCTACTATCAGAATTGACATATCATAGGAAAGACTGTACTATCCTGCATTTGTTTTCTAACCACCGAAACCCCACCGCCCACCTTCCCAGGCTGCCACTCGTAATTAAGGGAAACCCCCTACCGTAGGGATTTTAGGTTGTAGGGGATACCTACGGGGAAAATGGCCTTGCGTAGGGCAAAAATAGGGTTTTTTGATGATTTGTAGGGGATTTACGGGGGATTGACAATTTTCAGAAATATCCTTAAATCCCCGAAGGATTTCAGAGAATTTCCGTACACTCTTAAAATAGTTGGGCAAATAAATGCCTAACCTTTAACCAACACTGGGTAACATACTGTCCACACAACTATTGGTCATAATTTTCCCAACTGATGTTGGGTAATCAGGGGGCAGATTCACGAAACCGACCTAGGACCATCCTAACGGGTTAGAGTTGTGATTGAACTTAGGCCGACCCTCCCATGAAACCGACTCCAACTCTAACTCCAGCTCTAAGTTGAATCGATTGTAATCGAAATATTATTGCCAAAAGTCACGCATTACTGATTAATAGGTCGTCGGTAATTTAACGCCTTATTCTCTTCTTCGGGGTTATAGATTATACAATATGCTATGTGAATATTTTGCCAAATGTACTTTCATTTACCCTATTCTATTTTAATGATTAAAATTCAGAAAAGAACTGATATTTTGAAATAATACATAATTAAGATTCCCCCGCCTGAAAAATAGCAGTAGAACCCCCATTTTCTTAGTCTTAGCTTCATCCATCATATACTCTGATTACATATTAAACATGTATTTTATGCACTGATTAATAGAAATAATAACATCTAATTAATTTATAAATGTTAGTCTACAATTGAAATGATTGCTTTATATTGGTACAAATTTATTTATTACGATTTTATGTGAAACATGTTACAGAATGTCTTGAACGAAAGATACGGTGATTTGTGAATACATTAAACTTGCAAAGTATGGAACACGACGTGTGCTGATATTGTGTTCATGACTTCCTATTGTTCTATTGTGGTGATTCGACATTGCTCCGGCGACAGGTGCATATCAAAGACAGCTTTCCATAAAAGCCTGCTACGCCCATGCGCATTCGGCGTTATTGTCAGTCAACCGTGGCAGAGAACAATAGTTAGAGACGCTTCACGGACGACCTAACATTTAGAGCTCGACTTAGAGCTAATGATCCTAACTTGAGTTTCGAGATTCGCACCCAAACCTAAATATGGCTGCTACAGCTAATGATCCCTGTTGCCATAGTAATTGTAGTTGGTCCAGTGTTGTGAATCGGGCCCCAGTTTACAATATGGTTGGGCAAATTTAATTGACCATCAGTTGGTCATCCATCATATTTTACCCAACTCTTGAATTACCCAACAGTTGGTTATATTTTCAGTTGGGTAATTACTTACCCAACAAATTTTACCCCGTATGACATTGCCCAACGATCAATTGCTCAACGATTATTTCCAAAATATCAATTTACCCAATTCTGAATACACTTATCTATTGGGTAACATCCGATATACACAGCTGCTTTTGCCCAACTCGTGTAAACATTCATTTGCCTAATCTCAAATACTCATCTATTTAGCAATTTGTTACTCACTGATTTGTCCACAACATCTCTTTGCCTTACTCTTTTTACTCAACCCTTGGGAAATAACTAACCAACTACTAGTATTTGATTTGCCGGTCATGCTTATACCTGCTTGCATGTTAATTATTCTTTGCTGATATAGGCTATATAGTGTTCTAATACAACAACTGAAATGTCATGGTTAGATACTTGTGCAATTTCTTAATCCTACGATTAAGAATCGCATAGAATAGATGTTATAGATCGACAATTCGATAATCAGATGGATCATTCTTTTTTAAATCGTCGGAAGATACACAATTATACCCGTATACATGAGAAACTAAGAAATATAATAATTCATTAAAAAGTACAGTAATAACAATTCGATGTGATTCGATGCAGTTTACTTGGGAATTACCCAATAATGTGGGTGTTGTGTATCATGAATAGCTAGAAGTATTCAGGTTAATATATTCATACACATTAGTTAGCAACAGAAGTAGCTATATGCTAATATATGCAGAAAACCAAGTGCCTGCCAGACAGCTAGGAATGGAATGTCTGCAAAAAAAATCATAACGTTATTGTAATCGTAATCCCATTTCAATCCTGGCCTACATCCCTAACTATAAACCTTCAATTATTCCTGTATCACGTGTTATTCCTAGCTCGTCTGGCGTGACAGCAAAAACGTGTAACTTTAATTGTATAGGAATAATGCTAACATTTTTAGACCAATATTTCGGCTTCAAATTGATTATAAAACAATGACAAGAGCAATTATTATTATTATTATTATTTTTTTTTTTTTGGGGGGGGGGGGTTCGACAGTTTCAGAACGTCAAAACCTGTTTTACTCTTTGTCGCATTTGTTGAAGTAGTCTGCTTCCGACTTGAGGATAGGAGTGTGTGCTCTGCATAAATTAGAAACAATATTTGTCCCGATCAGTAGGCGGCCTATTCCGGAGCTTTTATACGTCTTCAGTGCTCTTTAACTTCACACAGAGAATAAAAGATCTATGGGCTAGGAACCTTTAAAAGGCCAAATAAATAAGACGAACTACGATAAATAATCTTGGCCACTGCAGGGCGGCGCCATGGTAAAATTTTAGGGGGCGAAATCCGTAGGACAAATTTTGCCGGCTAAAATTTGTTTCACGGCCAAATTCCAGGTCAACTGCAGCTGAAAAGTCGCTCAGTGGGGTCCGATATTTTTTCGGCCAAATATCAGCTGAAAGTGCTTGGGGGGGGGGGAGGGGAGGGGGCGGAAATTTTTGCGGCCACGAAAAAAAATTGCATGCTCAAAACAATTTACTTATTTATTATTTTTTGCACGGCGAAATAGCAGCCGAAAAGTTGCTCATTGAAAATCTTACGTGGGTGCGGGGGGGGGGGGTAACCCTACGTTGTCATTATTTAAAAATCTATTGAAAAATCCCTGAATGAGCATGGGGTCTGTGTTTGTTCGTGTGGTGTGTATGTTTGTTTGTGTGCCTGTGTGTGTGTCGTGTTGTGTGTGTGTGTGTGTGTGTGTGTGAGTGGTAGTGTGTTTGTTTGTTGTAGGTGGTTGTGTTGTGTGTGTTGTGCACGCCGATTTGTTGTGTTTGAACGCGCGGTTATTTGAACATGCATCATAATCGACCCTTCTGGACAACAAATCATCTCCCAGGACGACCTGTCTATATGACTGATCAGGACCGTTCTGAAAACTGAAATATATGTGATCACACGTACTTTCTCAGTGTTGTTTTTAACCTTTAACCAGCTGGATTCCGACATTATAATGTTGAATCCAGCTGGATAATTAACGTTGGATATAACATCTAGAAAGTTAAGGGGGTCAAAGCCTCCGCCCAATGTTGAAATAACATTTCCGTTTTTGGAGTATCTCCTCGTTTGCTCCATTTTTCTTTTCTATTTTAGTTGTATTTTATGATAGCTTCTATAGCTGAATATCGGGCTTTTGTGTATTGCGCTGTATTCAGACAACGTGTTTCATGTCATGAGCAGCACCGAGGTGTGAAATCATAGGAAGGGCGAAACTCCCTCATTCTTTTAAAACCATGCATGGGTGCATATCAATTTCTTAACAACAGAAAATGCTCCTCTTTTGCGCAGAGATATAGGAGGTTATACAGCGTGGCCCAAAAAGAGTGCTGCACATGCGATCGTTAATTTTTTTCAAAGTCATTCACAAAATGTCATTGGTGATTATTCCATGGGTTAGAGCATTCTTTTTCCAAGAAAATGATACCACAATCATTAGTTTTGATTGAGGTGTTTGGATCTTAGGGTTATTTTTCTGAGACAATGTAATTTCCTAAATTTGCGATTTTTTAACTTCCTGTGATCATCAGAACACCGACATATTCTCACGTTACGGTGAGCCATAAAATAAGCTTTGTCGAGACAAGGGCAGGAATGCCCTCGCTTTTATAAGGAAGACCATTGTGAGCTGCATCTCCATTGTCATCGCAGTTTGTCTGGTATGGGTATGGCACGCTGAGACGCGAGAATATCTCGGTGTTCGGATGACCGCCGCTGATGAAAAATTGGCAAAGTTTGGGAAATGACATTGCCTCGGAACAATGGCTGCTGGACCCAAACGAATGACTAAAAAATCAATCATCATGGCATCATATTGTTGGAAAAAGAATGTTCTAATCGCTGAAACAAAAACCAATGATTGCAGATGATGTTGAAGAAATTAGCGATCGCAGGTGTAGCATTCTTCTGGGCCACCCTGTACTACTAGGCACTGGTCATGCGCTACCACCTCACGCCGCACAGCCGCCTCTTGCCAATCATATTCGTAAAATATGTCTGAGTTCAGTGTGCTGAATGACCGTTCGTAAATCCCGGGGAATGAGGAGAAACGCCCACCCTATCTGGCCGAGTGGATTACTTTTCAGGGAAAACATAATTATAAAAAAAAATAGCAGCCAGCGAATTTCGTCAAAATGAGAATGAAAATATTAAGAATTTCTGTTCAAAATGCTACATGTAGGCCTATAAATTCATCTTCACATCATCCTAAAATGTGTTTCTCAAAATTGTTCAACCATCTCCATTATGATCGCCAACAAGTAACAGAAAGATCGGACCGTCTTTCTGATGAGGTATATTATAATTCAGATAACCTTAACACCTTATCAATCCTTTGGATGTTAAAATGTAGGGTAAATTGGGGTAAGTGGAACACGGACAATATATTGGCCCCAATCACGAACAAAATCTGGCAATACTACCGAGTGTCCCACTTACCCCAACGCCATATACGCTTTGCTTTCGTATTATACCAAAACTGGGTTACCTGCGCATGGATTGAATGTCGAAGTTTGATACCAAGTTACCAACCATAAAAAAATAGGCCAAAGTTTATTCAATAATACTAATTTAAGGGCAAAAATGCTAAATCTATGACTTTATTTCTTAGAGTCACAGAAAAGATTGAGAATGTGTTTGTTATCTACGATAAAATGAATGAAGAAATGGAAGTAAATAGCGAAAATTCAATGAAAATTATGCAAATTAACATGAAAATGAGCTAATTAATTACGTGGGTGTTCCACTTACCCCAACTGGATCCCCTTCAAGGTAAGTGGGACACGCTTGACTGAATTTGATTTTCAAATACACTTGTCAATTTTTTAGGGTTTAAATATCAAATTACATACTTTGTAAAATTTTTCTGACGTTTGCATTAAGTTGATGTAAAAAATAAAGAAAAATCGTTAATTTTGTATTGTACTATATAAAAAACACAAAAAATGACAATTCTGTATTATTTTTTTTAAAATTTATTGCAGAATATTATGTTAAACGCAATATTCTAGTGCTCTATTAAATGTGAATAGCCATGAAAAATAGATTCCTTGCAAGCAAATACACCCTGTCCCATTTACCCTACCCACTGTCCCACTTACCCCACGGTTGGGTACAAATTGGGGTAAGTGGAACACTGCCAATTAACAAAAGTTTTAATTTGGTATCGTTATGGTATTTGACCACAACATAGTTTAAAAGGTTCATCATTAAACATGGTTTAAATTAAACGTAATATTTCTCCAAATTATATATATAATATCTTTGCTTTGAGCTCATTTAAACGTTTCACTTACCCCATTTTACCCTATATAGTCGAAAATCTCGGGCCCCCCCCGGAGATTTTCATTAATTAGGTCTAATTGTAAAAAAAACCACACACACACACACACATAGGGCGGCGGAACGTATTTCGTTTGGGGGGGGGGTCAAAGCCCCAAAAGGGCACTTTTGTGTCAAAAAGGGCATTGGGAGCACGCACATATTTTCACCATCAGATTACGTTTTTGATTGAAGTAGCTAATTTTTCCGCGCTAATATGTAACTTACAGCCACTAATACTATTTGTGAAGGGCTAATGCCTGAAAATTATGAAACATGAAATATATATATTAGCATCCGCGAGCAGAGGCGTTGGGAATTGACATTTTAGGTAGTAAAATTCGCTTTGTGGTCTTATTCTGGCGGCTTATTACAATCCCATTTTTTGAAGTGCTAACAAAACATTTTTGAAGGGGATATTTATTATTAAAAGGCAT
Source organism: Eucidaris tribuloides (assembly GCA_001188425.1). Taxonomy (NCBI): domain Eukaryota; kingdom Metazoa; phylum Echinodermata; class Echinoidea; order Cidaroida; family Cidaridae; genus Eucidaris; species Eucidaris tribuloides. The sequence goes on from JZLH01S0616188.1 coordinate 21,391, forward strand.
GAAATGAATATATATCTAACTTACGCGCGAGCGAGGCGAAAAAAAAGCGAGCGAGCGTTTGGAAAATTCGAAAATATTTAGGTGTAAAATTCGCTTTATTGTGGTCATATTCTGCTCCCTACTAGTTACCGCGCATCTGGGCAGCAGATAATAACTGTCATCTAAATACACTTAATGACAATCAGCAGTAGCATGCTGTATATGTAGAAGCAGGGGCTTGGACGATACCATTTTATTGGATGAATGGCAAAAGTAAAAAAAATTCAAATGTTCGACTGCACATCGTGCCGCCAAAAGTGCTAATACAGGAACTTTGCGCAGCAGAGCGGCTGCAGAAAAAAATGAACTTGAATTGTGTAGTGAAGTATTTTGTGTATAAATTAATGGTAGTAGCTTTGTGTGTCTGCAGCTAAGTTTTAGACAGTTTCCATTGCCATTAGGCCATATAGCGTTTCATAAAATTAATATTGCATGTGTCAAAATTATTGGGGATATCGTTTGCCCACCTCAACCAATTATTTTCATTGATGGCGCCCCGCCTTGCCACCCAGGATACGACGCCACCCTGTTTTTAGATATACGCATAGTTCGCTACAGACAAGGGGCATTCTTCTCCAATAAGTGATTTATCTATATAGGTTGTTGAAGATATAAAAGGCGCACCGATGGAATAGTTGTTTCTACGAGAAGACAACGTTTCGATCACTTGAAAAAGCACATAAAATGTTATCAGATAAAAGATGGAGAGGGCCAATTTGCCACCCCGAGGCAGCATGAGGTTAGAAGGCCAAATGCCCGCCTTTTGCCTGCTTCCGTTGAACAAAGTTTTATCTCTACGACGTATCACGCAGCATCGGCTAAAAATACATAGAATATAAAAACAATAAGCAAAAAGAACAAAATCACCTTTAGTCGACGAAAGGTGCGTTTAATAAAATAAAAGAAACACTTAATTAGTATGGTAGTAGGCCATACAAACCAAAAGAGCACAATTTAAACTAAGACAAAATAGTCACTTATTTTGTCTACGCTAAATGGGAGGGGTAGTGGGGCAAACAGTAGTAGGCTAAATGTTGTCATTCCGCATGGAGCAAGTGTCCGCCATTTTAACGCTCTAAAAGACTGGGGGGCCTAAAAGGCTCCCCCACACTCGACATTTTTGCGCGAATAATTTTTAATACGAGAAGCTATGGCGGCGCGATATTCATGACTTTTTTCTTGAAGTCTTGCGCATCTTAGCCGCAAAATATTGCGGGAAACCGGCACGGTACCCCGCTCCAAATTACGCAGACTTATCGGACTTGCATGTCACACCAAATCGCTCAAAACCATGAAATATGTGTGTTATTTCAATGCAAAATTGTGTTTTCAGCCCAAATCATAAAATGTAATGATTATTTTTACTTTAAACATGATTGAAATTAACATAATTTTATGCTTTTTATGACGGAAAATATGTCGGCCAGACATTACCATTGACAAAAACAAAAAAACAAAGTTGATAAACAAAGAAATACAAAGAATCCAAATAACAATAAAATACATAAAGAAAACATTTTGATACCAAAATTTTTTTTAATATTGCCTTCAATCAGAATCTATGTAAAGAGTCTTTAAACAAAATAAGCACTTCAAGGCTTTACTTAATGGAAAAAATTTTTTTTAAAAGCAGACCAAATTCTAATTCATGCCATAAAATTCGCATAATTAATTAATTAAAAATAAATTAGACTAATTTTAGAAGCAAATCAAAATAATACAATTTGTAGATTATGTCATGGTGACGTGTGTGTCGACTTTCATCGCGATCGCGCAATCACGCCAGAGATCTGAAGGGGGGGCGCGCTTAGCCCCCGCACCGGCAGTCCTTTCCAAGCCTCGACAAAATTACGGCCGCAGTCTTATCAGGGTTAAAAGTAGAGCTAATTTTGCTGCCGCATTGATTAAGATGAAATGCCAAATCGCAGATTTACGCACAATAATGTCGACATTAGCAAACCTAATTACCAATATGTCTTCTTGACTGTAACATGCGCCGCGTCCGGGCAATAAAAAAAAAAAAAAGAAATGAATGAAAAAAGATAGAAATATAATAAAAGAGAATGCTCCTTACAGGAAGCAGAAAAAAATCGCGTAGATATAAAAAAGTGTGTGTCTTTTTTTCAAAAGGGCACCTGCATTTGAAAAAGGGCAATTTTTGCCTATCCGAAATTTTTAGGGGGCAAGTGCCGCCCTAGCCGCCCCCCCACCCCCCGTCCGCCCGCCCCTGCACACAACCAATAAAGAATGCAGATTATCGGTTTTGGTGTGATATGACCATTGGGCATAAAGCTTTCAAATAAAAAAAAATCACCAAAACTAAACTTGTGCTTTAACAAATCAATGTGACAAGAAAAAATAGGGGGAGGGGGCATCAGGTTTGGAAGAACACAAATTAATTGTTAATCAAAAACCATTCCTCTTGAGTCTTCTTGCAGAGGATCCAAATAGATTGTGGAACCTCTTTGAAGGAAACTCTACGTACAGTGGTTGGAATACAAAACGGTCTTCAACTAAACGGCGCCACCTTCGAAGGTGGTGAGGGCTTCCGGTTAGTCACCGATTCATATCTATTTCCGCAAGTTTTGGACCTTCTCTTGATGAACTAGAAACCATTTTCTCTTACTTATCATGAATTTTTCTGAGCTCTTCAAGCAAAGTGGCCATCTGTCAAAATTTTCTCCAGATGGCCAATGTTTGGTAAGTTTTAAAGTGTTGTGTACTTTCGTCAGTTTATTGTACAGTCCCACTCATTTAATTTTGTGTCAGTTGAAAATGTGCTAACCATACATGCCATAGGCGTGCATTTCAATGAAGTGCGCTGAAGGAATAAACCACAGTGTCTATGGGAAGCACTCGCGAGCTCACGAAAATGGTGGGGGTATTCTACAGTTAAACCACTAGTTCTATGTGTAGTATACAATACTGTTTCACTGAAAAGAATGAAACTGACTGAGCGAAAGTTGGATCAACATGATCTGAATGAGTGACAAAAATAAAATAAATAAAACATGACGACTGCGTCTGCGTTGCATTTCAACATTTTCAAAATTTTTCAACATTTTGCAATTGCAGCATGCTTGTCACCAGATGTGCTAAAATTTGTGTTTTTGAAATGTGTCACAAAGTTCTTGATTATTCCACTCATTAATCCAACATTTAATATGCAAATTAGTGCGGATTGGGAGGGTAGTAAAATTGGTAATGACTAATGTGGTTATTTTCGCGGTGGTTTTATTTTCGCGAATTTCGTGAGTCAGTTATCACGAAAATTTCCACTTTGGTTCATGTCTATTCACACTAAGGAAAACACCACTAAAATCGCGAAAATTGGCACTCGCGAATTCAGAAAATAAGTCCAAAACCGTGAAAATATATCTACGCGAAAATGTTGGCGTATACAGTACTCCATCATGTCTGACGTGATTGAGTTGTTGTTGGCTGTCATGGCTGGCATTGAACAAAATGAGTAAACAAGGGTATGTAATTTTGCATCTTTATTTTGCCTCTTTTGTCCGCAAAATAATGCTACAGGCCAATTGTGTGCAATACAGGCT
>JZLH01S0616188.1:25011-44638 GCA_001188425.1 Eucidaris tribuloides
CCCTTCAAGGTAAGTGGGACACGCTTGACTGAATTTGATTTTCAAATACACTTGTCAATTTTTTAGGCGTTTAAATATCAAATTACATACTTTGTAAATTTTTCTGACGTTTGCATTAAGTTGATGTAAAAATAAAGAAAATCTTAATTTGTATTGTACTATATAAAAAAACAAAAAATGACAATTCTGTATTATTTTTTTTAAAATTTATTGACAGAATATTATGTAAACGCAATATTTCTAGTGCTCTATTAAATGTGAATAGCCATGAAAATAGATTCCTTGCAAGCAAATACACCCTGTCCCATTTACCCCTACCCACTGTCCCACTACCACGATTGGTACAAATTGGGGTAAGTGGAACACTGCCAATTAACAAAAGTTTTAATTCTCGTATCGTTATGGTATTTACACAACATAGTTTAAAGGTCTCATTAAACATGGTTTACAATTAAACGTAATATTTCTCCAATATTATATATATAATTCTTTGCTTTGAGCTCATTTAACGTTCCACTTACCCCATTTTAACCTATATAGTCGAAATCTCGGGGTCCCCCCCGGAGATTTTTCATTAATTAGGTCTAATTGTAAAAAAAACCACACCACACACACACACACACATAGGGGCGCGGAAGTATTTTGTTTGGGGGGGGGGGGCAAAGCCCAAAAGGGCACTTTTGTCGTCAAAAAGGCATTGCGAGCACGCACATATTTTCACCATCAGATTACGTTTTTGATTGAAGTAGACTAATTTTCCGCGCTATATGTACTTAAGCCAATCTTTTTGAAGGCGAATGCTGATTATGTGAAACATGAAATATATATTTACTCGCGAGCGAGCGCGTTGGGAAATTTGGACATTTTAGGTAGTAAATTCGCTTTTGTTGGTCTTTCTGCGCGGCTTATTACACTCCCATTTTTTTGAAGTGTAACAAACATTTTTTGAAGGGATTTTATTATTAAAGCATGAAATGATTATTTCTACTCCGCGAGCGAGCGTAGCGAGGAGCGGTTTGGGAAATTTCGAAAATTTTTAGGTTGTAAAATTCGCTTTATTTGTGGTCTATTCTGGGCTCTACAGTACCCATCTGCACGATATAACGCCATCTAAATACACTTAATGATCATGCAGTCATGTGTATATGTAGAACAGGGGCTTCGATCCATTTTTTTGGATTGGAATGCAAAAGTAAAAAAAAATCAAAAATGTTCGACGCACTCCGGTGCCGCCAAAGTGTTAGTACAGAACTTGCCGCGAAGCGCGCAGAAAAAAATGAAAATTGAATATGTTTAGTAGTATTTTGTGTATAAATTTAATGTAGTAGCTTGTTGTGTCTTGCACTAGTTTTAGACGTTTCTTGCATTAGGCCTATACGTTTCATAATTTTTATGTTGTCAAAATTATTGGGGATATGTTTGCCCCCCCAAAATTTTCATTTGGATGGCGACCGCCCCCTTGCCACCCAGGATCGACGCCCCTGTTGTAGAATACGCATGTTTCGTTACAGACAAGGGGCCATTCTTCCCCAATAAGTGATTTTCTATATAGTTTGTTGAGATAATAAAGGCCACCGTGGGATAGTTGATTTCACGAAAGACACGTTTCATCATGAAAAAGCACATAAATGTTATCAAGATAAAAGATGGAGAGGGCCAATTTTTGCCACCCGAGGGCACTGAGTTAGAGGCAAATGCCCCTTTTGCCTCTTCGTTGAACAAAGTTTTTTTCTTACGACGTACCCCAGCATGGCAAAAATACATAGAATATAAAAACATAACAAAAGGAACAAAATCACTTTAGTGACGAAAGTGGTTTATTAAAAAAAGAACACTTAACTTAGTATGGGTAGTAGGGGCTACAAACCAAAAGAAGGCACATTTAACTAAGACAAAATGTCACTATTTTGTCTTACGCTTAAATGGGGAGGGGTAGTGGGCAAACAGTAGGAGGCTAATGTTGCTTCCCAATGAGATGCAAGTGCCCTTTTTACCCTAAAAGACTGGGGGGCCTAAAAGGCCCCCCTCGACATTTTTTTGCGATAAATTTTTAATACGAGAAGCTATGGCCGCGATATTTCATGACTTTTTTCTTTGAAGTCTTGCGCATCTTTTAGCCAAATTTGCGACGCACGGTACCGGTTCCAAATTACGCACTTATCGGACTTGCATGTTCACACAAAATCGCTAAAACATGAAATTGTGTGTTATTTCATGACAAATTGTGTTTCAGCCCAAATTCATTAAATGTATGATTATTTTATTTTACTGATTAAATTAACTAATTTTATGCTTTTTATGACGGAAATAATGTCGCCGACAATTTCCATTGAAAAACAATAAAAACAAAAGTTGAAAAAAAGAAATACATAAAATTCCAAAAAATAAAATACAGTAAGAAAACATTTTGATACAATTTTTTTTTAATGTGCCTTCAATCAGAATCTTGTAAAGAGTCTTTAAACAAAAATAAGCACTTCAAGGGCTTACTTAATGATTTTACAGCCAAATTCTAATTTCATGCATAAATTAGCATAATTAATAATTAAAATAAATTAGACTAATTTTTGAACAATCAAATTATACAATTTTGTAGATTATGTCATGGGTGACGTGTGTGTCGACTTTCATCGCGATCGCGCAATCAACGGCGAGATCTGAAGGGGGGGGCCCTTTAGCCCCCCCCAGTCTTTCCAGCCTCAAAATCCCAGTCTTATTAGGGTTTAAAGTAGGAGGGCCTAATTTTGCTTCCCCATGATTAAGATGAGATGCCAAATGCCAATTTTTCGCACAAAATGTCCATTAACCTAATAATTACCAATTATGTCTTCTTTGTACGTAAACATGCCCGTCCGGGGCAAAAAAAAAAAAGAAAAATATGAAAAAGATGAAAATAATAATAAGAGAATTCCTTCAGGAACGAAAACGCGTAGATTAAAAAATGTGTGTCTTTTTTTCAAAAGGGCACATTCATTTGAAAAAGGGGCATTTTTTCTATCCGAAATTTTTTGGGGGGGCAAGTGCCCCCTGCCCCCCCCCCCCCCGTTCCGCCGCCCTGACACACACCTAAAGACATTCAGATTATGGTTTTTGTGTGATATGACCATTGGGCATAAGCTTTAATAAAAAAAATCACCAAAAATAAACTTGTGCGCTTTAACAAATCAATGTGACAAGAAAAATAGGGGGAGAGGGGCATCAGGTTTGGAAGACACAAATTAATTGTTACAAAACCATTCCTCTTGAGCTTCTTGCAGAGGATCCAAATAGATTGTGGAACCTCTTTGAAGGAACTCTACGTACAGTGGTGAATTACAAAACGGTCTTCAACTTAACGGCGCCACCTTCGAAGGTGGTGAGGGCTTCCGGTTAGTCCGCATTCATATCTATTTCCGCAAGTTTTTGGACCTTCTCTTGATGAACTTAGAAACCATTTTCTCTATACTTATCATGAATTTTCTGAGCTCTTCAGCAAAGTGGCCATCTGTCAAATTTTCTCCAGATGGCCAATGTTTGGTAGATTTAAAGTGTTGTGTACTTTCGTCAGTTATTGTACAGCCCACTCATGTAATTTTGTGTCAGTTGAAAATGTGCATAACAGAGTGTGCTAACCATAGGCGTGCATTTTAATGAAGTGCGCTGAAGGAATTAAACCACAGTGTCTATGGGAAGTCACTCGCGAGCTCAACGAAAATGGTGGGGGTATTCTACAGTTAAACCACTAGTTCTATGTGTAGTATACAATACTGTTTCACTGAAAAGAATGAAACTGACTGAGCGAAAGTTGGATCAACATGATGCGTCTGCGTTGCATTCAACATTTTCAAAATTTTTCAACGTTTTGCAATTGCAGCATGCTTGTCACCAGATGTGCTAAAATTTGTGTTTTTTAAATGTGTCACAAAGTTCTTGATTATTCCACTCAATAATCCAACATTTAATATGCAAATTACATGAATTAGTGCGGATTGGGAGGGTAGTAAAATTGGTAATGTGGTTATTTTCGCGGTGGTTTTATTTTCGCGAATTTCGTGAGTCAGTTATCACGAAAATGTCCACTTTGGTTCATGTCTATTCACACTAAGGAAAACACCACTAAAATCGCGAAAATTGGCACTCGCGAATTCAGAAAATAAGTCCAAAACCGTGAAAATATATCTACGCGAAAATGTTGGCGTATACAGTACTCCATCATGTCTGACGTGATTGAGTTGTTGTTGGCTGTCGTGGCTGGCATTGAACAAAATGAGTAAACAAGGGTATGTAATTTTGCATCTTTATTTTGCCTCTTTTGTCCGCAAAATAATGCTACAGGCTAATTGTGTGCAATACAGGTGAGTTGGTGAGGGATGTCCACACACTCCAGATCCTTCAGCTCTACACGTGTTTGGATGCCATTCAGTACATTGAGGTAATGATAGGCCACTTTCTAGAATCAGTGATGTCATGGATATTTGCTCATTTTGTTTGTTTCCTCAACTATAGTACATTTGCTGTAGAATTAAAGATGTTTTTAACCCTTCAGAACCACACTTACAATATCACATGTACAGTATACAATATCAAAAGAGTTTTGTTACAAAGGTTATGGTACTACTGAAAAGGTAAATTCATATCTATGGCTGGAGATATACTATCACTGTGGCTTATTGTGTGTAGAACCATAAATCTTGATTTTAGTTAAACAGGAATATAAAATTTCAAATTTCTTAACCAGAAAAATATGAATGCTTTAGAAAACTAGATATTTCTGGAATTTTATACTGTATATCACTTGCATGACCAGTGGTGACAACTTGATATTCCCATAATACAGGCATCATAAGTTTGAAAATCAATACAGGTACCTTTATTTTCTTATTGTCTGATTTGTTTTAACTTTTTACTGATTTATGTGACTGTTTGTAGAATAGTTGTAAAGCACCAGTGACATTATAGTCACATCTATTAATGTAAAAAAAAAAAATACATTTCGTAAACAAGTTTGTATCATGTTTAAAAGATATTTTTCACATCTATTTTACAGTGGTCTTCAGACTCCAAGTTCATCTTGTGTGGGATGTACAAGAGAGGAATTGTCCAGGTAAGAATATTGTTACTGGAGTGACCAAACCTTGTATTTTTTTTTTTTGGTGAAAATGTTTTATACCTCCTCACCAAGGTGCCAGAGGATTTATGTATTCTGGTTGTCCATCTGTCCATCCATTACCAATTCTTGTTACCGCAATCACTCAAGAACTAGTAGTTGGATTGTAATTTTCATTTCTTTTGTATTCTTGGCTGTTTATCCATTTGAACATCATCATATATTCAGCCCATGCAGACATCAAAATTCTACAATTTTCTTAAATTTAGTATCTATGATGTTAGATAATTCCTTTAAAAGGAAATAGCACGATTGGAAGAAGTCCTTACTTTGGGATAAAACTACTCTAGAATCAAGTTCACTGTTGAAGGCTTCTGCTGTCTAAGTTTCATGCTCATATAATACTATATGAATAAGGCCATGTAAAATCGATTACATGTTGATCGTCCAGATTTTTTGAAAAAGAGGAAGACGGTGTACCATGTTATTTGATATTTGATATTTTTCCCAAGATGGCTGGCGCGTGTGACAAATAGTATATGGGTGAAAACGTTGAACGATGTACAATTGGGGTCAAAACCAGCCAAAATTAAAAATGCAGAACTGAAATGAAAACCATTTGTAGCTGCCTAGCCCCTTTTTCCAGCTTCCATACACACCAATTATACTGGGATTTTCCCAGCAGTTCCGTTTTTATTCACGGTAGAAGGAAACTATGTCAAACTGGCAAACGTCCCTGATTTAAAAAACGTACATTCTCAGGAGATGTTCTTAGATATTGAAAATGTTTCATTGAGGGAAGTCATTTGTGCGGGGTAGGATATGTATGGGAGCTTTCATTTTTATGGGAAAAATTGAAGATTTCTATTGAAGCTATAACAAGTCGCCTAAAAATGAAGTTGGACCGACTGTGTAAAATTTTCCGCACTCACGGCACTTTTCAAACTACGTTCAGTCACTTTCTCTCTAATTCTCAAAAACACGTCAGACTGAGTTGCTCTGTCAGTATTTTAAAGATCAAGAGATGGAGGATTGGATTATATACACAGTGATCTGACAGAGAACCATATAGACTCGATGTGCGCGTGAAAGAGAGCCTTGTTATTAATCAGGGATGTTCTCTTTTCATTCAGAAGCGTTTGTTACAAGCATGATTTCAAGTTTCCGTTATGGTCTTTAATTATTGTCGTTTAATTGATGAAGAAACACTTCTCTCCAGGAAACAGTTTTAATCTGTTGTAAACAGTTGAAAATAAGTACTTCTGAACACAATCATTCTCTAATTCTACCTCGTTTTTAATAAAGAATTAGAATTCCAACATCCTTTCAAATAGAATATCCAAACGCAAACACCTAAACTGTATCTTTTAACACTTGTCAATGACGTTTATTTAGGTAGGAATACCCCTATTCTGCAATATAAGAGAGAAACACACAACTATACGGCCTTTTTTGGTCTCAACATTACTTTCATAAAACGCACGTGTAAATATCAGGGACGTTGGGTATTAATCACAAGATGTTCGCCTATCAGACAGGTGTGGGAAAGAGATTATATATCTGGTTTATTCCATCCTACGCAGTATAACATTCCATATTCTTTCAGATATATATTGTTTGCTTTTCTAAGGCATACTTAGTTTAGTATATAAACATTGATGGCTATTAAGACACGTTGTTTTTTCAAAAATTGTTAAATATAACTCTGTGCCCTGACTTTGAGCTGTGTAAACCTAATGAGGTTCCATTATCTGTCATTTTCTTCTCATATTTCTACCATTATTCACCTCATATCTTTAATAATAATCAAAGGTTACCTGAACCACTTCACCAAAATAATTGTACAGCTTTTCTGTTAGACATTGCGTTTATATATAAGACGTTCGTGTTCCATTCAGGGATGTTCGCTTACAGACGTGATTAAAATACTAATGAAATGAAACCTATAACATAGTTCTAGCCATTCAACGTCAAATTATACTGTCAAAAACCATCTGTAGGTGCCTTAGTATATAGAAGCAAGATATTTTGAACATATTTTTTCGTCATTAGGCTTCTTGGAATCTGAAACTATTATGCAGGCAAACTTTTCCGTAACGTGCACCCGAGGTATCCCAAACAAAGAATCCCTGCGCATAATCATTATATATATTTTTCTGCTTCCACACCAGTTTTCATTTTTTTTTAAGTTTCATATCACTCATTTGTGTTGCCAATTTAATCTCACGATCGCCTATATAAAATCACGCATTTATATCAGAGACGGTGAGTTTCAATCATGGACGTTAGCTCGCTGACAACGTTTTTAATGTAACCCCACCAGCACCTAACCTCACAATATGTAAGAAAAAGTGTTACAAAGCCTTATCAACACAAATACTGTGTGATAAATACCTTATCCTTCCCTTGAATCATCCTGTTGGTATAAACATATGTGTAAACTTATGTATTTCTTGAGTTTGGCTTTCAAATAATGCAGATCATATCACATATCAAGTCGTAAACATCTAAACAATGAAACTAATGAAATTATGCATCTATAATACAGAATGGGTGGTCCTTGATGCTATCAAATCCTATCAACACATACTTAACACTGACATTCGCTGTTATCATTAGAGACGTTACTATAACAGTTTTTCACTTATTACTAACTCCAAACCCAATACAATAAAAAGCACCACGTAAAACATGTGCGGTGAAACGCTTCTTCCAGGTAACTGTGCATACAACTCAGTATAATGGTAAAACTCTATAACAGTAAGACTCTGAACATTGTGTAATGTGGAAACACCAGTAGAACACTAGACTCTGTTTATGCTTGCTGGTCCATGTGTCAATTATGTAATGGTGCTGAATGCCTCCTCCACTTGGTCTTCAATGCCCTGATCAAGAGAATGGTACCTACTGCGGCGCTTTGTACCTGGTACAGGTGCTGGGATGCTTGAAATGATGTCCTCGCTGGGCACCTCAAGGATGTCACTGCGATCTGGCCAGTACCACTGGCGTGAGCGTGAATTTGTTGGCTCCATAAATATGAGCTCAAAGGTGTCCTCCTCGAGCACCCTTCCCACCTTTGCGACGTACCACTTGTCTAGGTAAATTGCAGCAACATAATCACCAACCGCGTAGAGAGGGGGGTTGTGAAGAAGTGTAGAGTCCACTTCTGCCGACCGCGACTCCGTAGACGGCATGACAGGAAGCTGAAAAGAAAAATGCGGATGAGATAACTAAAAAAATTATACTATTCAACGTTTGTAACAGGATTTGTTTCATTGAAAAAAAAAATCCACATGCAACTTACTGTTGTGGTCTCTGGTTGGAGAGGGAGGATAATATGTGGGGTCGCCGGTCTTGCCGCCTGGTCCGTCTCAATATCCGCCGCTTGTTCCTCCACGTCCGGGTAAGACTGTTCCATCACCTGCAGTGAATATACAGGTACGTTGTTCTTAAAACATTCTTTGTATGAAAAACAAAACAAGATAATCGTATGTAAAGAAAATCGGGAAACGAAACTTACGGCAGTGATCTGGTGGGGAAGTGGTATCACCGGTGCTCCTGTTTTTTCTTCCTGAGGCGTTGTCGCGGGTCTTGCGCTCTGGTTGGTGTTCAGGTTCACCACCGATGTCTCCACCTCCGGACTTGACTGTTCCATCCCCTGCAGTGAATATAAAGGTACGTTGTTCTTAAAACATTGTAAGAAAAACAAAACAAGATAATCGTATGTAAAGAAAATCGGGAAACGAAACTTACGGCAGTGATCTGGTGGGGAAGTGGTATCACCGGTGCTCCTGTTTTCCTCCTGAGGCGGGGTCGCGGGTCTTGCGCTCTGGTTGGTGTTCAGGTCCACCACCGATGTCTCCACCTCCGGACTGGACTGTTCCATCACCTGTAGTAATTATTTTGTTTATTATTCTTAATACACTCGAGTGTATACACATAAAGACAGGAAATAATTCAGTTCAGTTCAATTCAATTCAATTCAATTTTATAATAAAATTAAGTCCATGACTATTACTCACTAGTGCAGTTTCCTGTGAGATTGGGTGAGTCACCGGCGTCGTGTCTTCTGGTGTCTTATCGGGCTGAAGTGGAAAAAGCTGGCGATGTCTCCATCCACTGCATCCAATGACCGGCAGGCCGTCTTTCCAGCAGCACTCATTGAAACAGGAAGTTTCCCTCGTTGCAATAACATGAGATGGCTCCACCACAACTACGGCATGGACCTGCATTGTTTGAGGGACACTGCGCGAAGAAACAATTGCTGGCAATTCCTTGCGTGCACCGTAGGTGGCCGTCGTAGGGAGGTGCAAGTATCTGACAGTGCCTCCTTTGTTGCCAAGCGTGACGAAATCCTCGGCGTTCTGTACGTTGATCCCTTTCTTAACAGCATAGTCTGCTTTTCGTTTTGCTGCCGCTCCTACGCCGTCACAAGGTCCCTTCCCATTCCCTGCTTCGAAGTAAGACCATGTGCAACACAGACCGAAGAGTTCTTGGTGTTTTGCGATCACTGAGAACATGGAGATGTTCCGATACTGGCAAGAAGGACTGTCTGAGCAGTAGTGGACGGTCTTGATGCTTGGGAAATTGTCTTTGACGTAACCTGTGATCAAGTGCATAATAGCTAGTATGGCAGCAGCGTCGTGTTGTCGGTCATCTGAGACAATGCACACGCAGTGCGCAACCGCACTGCTTTCACCTTTGGTATGGACAACTGCAGGATGGATCGTAATTGAATCCTTTGCGTAGAAAGCGGACTGTATCTCCTCGGCATAATTTACAGACCAATTTTCTGCAAAGTCCATTTGTATCGTACACTCTTCTGCAGATAGCTTCTGCCGTAGAGACCGTATCTCCCGGTGCTGAGTATTAGCACGATAGATATGCTGCGACAATGGAGCGAATTCCTCCAACACTTCGGTCACAAGATCTCCTCGTAGCTTGGTATCCTCTACCGGCTTGAGCTTCTTGGTCACCTTGGGCTTTTTAGGATCCCCGTATTTATGGTCCACCTTTCTCCATTCCGTGTAAGTGATTGTGTCTGGAAGATCTGCGGACTTCAATTTCTCACTGAGGGTCTCCTTCGTGTAGCTGTGGACCAGGCTGTCAGGCACCACTGGTATACCAGCATTCTTCATACTCCTCAGTTTCAGTGCAAAGTTTTGATGACGGATGCACAGGCACACTGCTGTACTCTGGTAAAGGAGAGGTTTGATGAACTGTGCCTGTCTACGCACTTTACGGAAGAAGGTGAGCCCTACCTTGTTGTTCGGATATGCTTCGTTGTACGCTTTCCAGAGAGGCGTTAAGAACTGGAGAAGAACAACTTTCTGTACCTTTTTGCCTTTAATGTGACGGTGTCCTTTTTGCCAGGAAGGGTGACACTGTGCTCCGGGCGTTGAAGAAAGGCAATTATGAGTTGTTTATTAGCTTCTGATTTTTCACGACGCTGGGTGATTCCTTTATTGATGCTGACAACTGCTCGGCGATCAAGCCTGAGATCCTTTGCAAAGCGAGACGTCACCCGGTGTTTCTTCAGCTTTCGTGGGGAAGCTACCTGTTGTACCAGCTTAACCCGTTTATTCGTTGGTATGCTGCGTATTTTTTGCGTCATCAAGTTGTACAGCTTGAGCTTTCTTCTTGACTTTGCAGTGTCTTCATCATTATTGCTTTTCTCACCTCCCATTTCTCTGTTTTCATCTCCGACGTCAGATTCATGATCATCATCGTCATTTTCATCCATTGTCACCACCGATCTCACCACTAGCCATATTGCCATCCCCACGGTCACCATCATTCTTGCCTTGCTGTTGATCAAGAAGTTGTTTCAGTATAGTGATCTCAGCTTGAAGGCCAGAGACAACCTCTTCATGCCGTTTCCTCTCCTTCCTCCTCATGTAGTACATGTGAGACTTGCGAGGTGTCCTTGCCCTCTTAACTGTCGTATCTGACCCACTTGAGTGTTGAATGGAAATCAAAATAGAAAACATAATATTGTTAAAAGATTTTTATTTGATATTTAGAACTGAAATGGAGATTAATAATAGGCTGTACGACTATTGTTCCAAAAATACTAATACTGTAACTTATCTCAGGATTCTTGGCCCTTATTCTTATTCTCAAACCTAGTCAGAAATACAAAAATCACTGACCCATATTAATGCTTATGAACGCTCGAGCTATATAACCCATTTTAAATTCTGTTAAATTATTATAACTTGTCTTATAGATTTAAAGTGATAATTTACTTTAATCTCTAAAAAAAACGCTTAGTAAAATTGTACCAAGGGTTATTTATATATTATTATTGTTATCATTATTACTATAATTATTACAAACATTATTTTTATCATAATTATCATTAAGTGTAAACAAGAGTAATTGTAACTCAGTATGAGGACGGATAAATTTACTACTGCCTTGAAACTTGTATCCATAGCCTATATCACCAGTGTAGGAAGCCCCGTAATTGTAAGTACTAACAAGGTTCATAGTTCCAATAACTGTTCATAAATCAAAATACATACCTGACTCCATCGAAACTTTCAACCCTGGGAATCTTCATGGGCGGCGGGGTGTACTCTGTTGTGTCACTACTGGTGCCACCACCTGTCGCTGATGTTGAACTCTGCGTCACCGGTCCAGTGGCCCTGCGTTTCCGGACACCGCTCGCTGGGGTTACCCGACTGGAGCCGCGAGTGCGTCCTGGGGTCTACAATTGAAAGAAGGCGCATCACATAATATTGTATGAGTGTACACGTAATTTTTAATGTAAGCATTTTATAAATCAATAATTGATTAATACAAAGGTTGAGAAATAACTTACAATACTGGTGGAAGCCAGAGTTCTTGCTAAGCTCTCATCACTGCTGCTGGTTGGAATGACAGACGAAGAGCGGCTCCGCAGGCGCCGAGGAACCATGGGCGTCCGGAATAACGCAACCTTAAGTTTGTGGGTTGGTGGGGTCTCCTGTTAATGATGATTGTGAAATAAATGACTCACTGTAATATGCTTTTAAGTCAGCGCGCATTTACCTATTTGGCACCCAGAGTGCCACCTCCTGTTCAACACTTTCTCACGTAAGTGCCATAAAGTTTAGAGCATCGTTTGGTGGAGGTTGGTTCAGTGAATTTAGTGTGATATACAAAAAGGATATCTAGAAAGTTATACAAAACGTAGAACAGTTTGTCCATGTACATACAAAGTATAGCGGTCACCGTAATAAATTACCTGTGGTGTGCCTCCATCATCATCGTCGTCCTCATAGTCACCATCATCATCAGTCAGATCGAAGTACCCCTGAGTTTCATTAGTCGGCTCTGCGTCACGTCCAAGAATGTACGTATTCACTCCCCGTAAATGATAAGGAACCTTTATTAATAAAAGGAAAAAAGGTAAATACACTTTGTAAAGTAACACAGATATTATAAACACATAAATTCATATTCAGATTTATGAAATCATATATCATTAATTCACACAATGGGGTGGTTATTCAACTTTTTCTTCTTTGTTTTATGCAAATTTCACAATATATAGGCCTATAATTCTTTAATCTTACTTGTCTGTTGGTAGATCTGCTTCGTCCTGCACATTTTGGAGTTGTGTTGGTGGTTGCAGGTATGGCAGGTGCAGACGAGGTTGTGGCAGTAGAAATAGAAGGTTGTAGCCCTGCTTCACTGGATTTGAAGTGCTGGCGGTGCCTAAACTTGTAAGCCCTTATTCTCTGTTTCGCTCGATGTGCTTCCTTTTCAGCTGCAGTATACCTTTTCCAACACCGAGCTCGTGACTCAGCCCGTTGCTTGGCCCTCTTAGCCTTGTATTTCTTTTCGCCCATTATTTTTTTCTGTCTTTCTTCATATTCTGATTGGATCTGGGCGTGACTTTTCTTTTCACTGGGATCTTTCCTGGGTCTTCCCATGCTTTTCACAAGTGCACTGTAAGATATGAGTGATGATATTAGTGATACAATCATTATTATCTCTCCAAAAAGGACCTATGTGGCAAAACGAACGTCTCTGATTGATTTTCTAAAATCGTCATCTTAGTTTTTTCTTGGAAAGTAATTTAAAAGGTGTTAATGCACGAGGGGCATATACTGTAAAAATACGGAGATGGTACCCCGACAGGAAAATATATTTTTTTAACAATTTGTGCCCAACGAACGTCTATGACAAAAATAACTTTTGCCCATAAAATAAAATCACAGACATTTAAACAGGAAACTGACATGCGTATGGACGGGGATGGCAATGGGTCGTACTTAAACACACCAGTTAGTTTGCACAGGCTCGCGATATACTTCTGCCAATGAAAATTTATTTACACGCGAACGTCTCTGACCAAAACGACGTAATCCTCATGAACAGATCTAGCAAACATATTTGGGAACATATTGTTAAAATAATTAAATAATTCAAGTGTGTACATTAAATACTAACTTTAGAAAATGGTATCCGCCCTGCCAATTAGTTTGCACCGCTGTAACAGACTAACAAAGTAATATTTTTAGTCCGATTTTGTGTTATCGTCGGATTTGAACATCTAAATTTCTTATTTTCTTACAGGAATTATTTCTGAATCATATTACAAATACTCGGAAACTATGTGTGCTTTATCAGCCAAAGTTAATTTTGGCTAAAGATGCTTTAAAAACAATAATGGATAGTGATTGTTGACACCTTCATAATGGTCAGGGACGTCCGTTGTTTTCAACACAGACGTTCGCTTTGTTAACTTTCTTGAATTACGTCGGCTAGTTAGGCTAAGACATGCCAACTTCATTTTATATAACCGTTAGCTTTAAACCAAAGTTCATACACCTCCTCTTTTAAAAAAAGTATCAACTAACCCACGCACTCAGCACATATCATTCACTTACAAAACAACAATCTCGGTGAAAAAATTTATGTACTTACATTTTCAGGATTTTGGAAAGTTTCCTTGGGCCTGCTGTCAAAGACAGAGTCTAAAATGGCGATTGAGCTTCCTGCCGAAACGCGCGCATGCATTTTTACGCAGCGCGTGCGCGCATTAAGCCGGGGCCTCCCCGCGAAGATATCGAACAGAGATGTTCGTTTTATGCGAGACGTTCGTGATTTTCATAAATGCTTCTAGAAACAAATATTCATAGCCAATATGCCACTCAAATATAGAATAGTCTTGTTGTATGTTCATTCGGACACGTAGGTGGCAAATATTTTTACCTAAACACATTACACTCAATGCAATGACAGGAAGTACCGAACGAATGTCTCTTACAGAAATCCAGTATAATTTCAGTTGAGCGGCTCTCAAGCTATAACCAAAGAGAATTTGCTAACATGTTTTTGCAGGTGGACAGGGTTTATGGGACACTAAACTTGCATAACTTTGGGAACATCCATATTTAACTAGAGTTTGTGCCGCTAGACAAAGAAATATCGATCAGGGACATTCGTTTTTTATACATCATTTCGATTAGGCTTGCCCCTTGTGGGCGATATTGCATCAAGGCGTTTCAAAATTCACTGATATTTTTAAGGATATGTTTGTGAGTACCCAAACAAGGGGAGCCTGTGGACTGGATTAAAGCTGGGAAGTTTTTTTTATAAAATTTGCAGAAAAAAAATTTAAAAAAAAAAAAAAAAAGGCCGTTTCGCTGATTTTTTAGATTTGAAGGCCTCTAGTTCACAGGAAAATGAGATAACATCAACAAAAGTATATATATTTTGTAAACAACCACTCATACCCTTTGGATAGGTACCAGAAACTTAGAAAATAATTCATTTAGGGGAATTTTATAAGCATTTTAAGTGTTCAATGTCTGAAAATAGCCAATTGTACATCGTTCAGCGATTTCACCCAGATACATGTATCTGTACCTCTTTTTGTTGTTTGCAAAAGTTGTCATTTGGTGTCACTAACACTTTAACCAAGTAGATTGTCAACACGTGTGCAGGACTGTCAAAATGAAAACATCCTTGCTAGAAGAAAAATATGTTGTACGTATAATTACCAGTGCCCAAGGTTTGTTACATATTTAATGAACTGTCAGTAGATGTTCATATAATGTATTGTTTTCTGGGTCATAATATACAGGGTTGCAAATTAAGTTATTATGATATAGTAAACAAAGAATTATGTGTATGATTAGATTGAAAGTTATTTTGGCAGGGTTGGCACATTTCCCACTTTTTGTCATATTTTCCGGACACTTTCCGATATGAAATTGCCTCCTCATGTACAAAGTCAATGGGAGAAATTTATATTTCCCGGACAATTGGGCGGGAAATATGCCAACCCTGGATTTTGGTGTTAAGTTGCACTGACTTTATGACAAATAATTTCCCTCACTGTGAATGTCATGAAATCATGTCTGAAAATCATCTACTCCGATTTACAAAATTCTGAAAATATTACAAAACAGAAAATAAATCATGAGCTTGTGATAGTAAAATACATATTGAAAACTGAAAGATTTTAACACCAAGTTGAATAAATACATGATTTTTTTTTGTCCATTTGGTTTATTTTGATGGAAACTGCTTGTAAGACTTTAGAATGAGAGGTGGTCAAGTCACACATCCCTTCCTGAATAATTAAAATCATCTCTCTCTGTCTTTGATTGATGCAAGTTATGACTTATGATCTATTAACTCTTTACACGCTGAATTAATTCTGAGGGGATAATAATAACGATTGTTATTTTAATATTTTCTTGAAGTCTTGCTTTCCTTATTTCACCATTGATATTGGTAATTATTCTACGGATGTTGCTTAAGCATTATGGCCATAAGAGAAAACTAATTATTATGATTGTTGAATTTAATTGTACGAATGTGCAAAATTGCAACATTCGCATGCAAAGGGTTAAGGTAAAATCCAAGTAACTAACCGTCAGTATAGAACCAGAAAGGTGCTATTGCTGTACATAGTACAGAGCAATAGCACCCTTCTGGTTCTGTACCAATGAAATTATAATTAAATCATTTCATTTGGATTTGATTTTTGTCTTCTTACAGTTGAAGCACTGTTGTGTTGAGGACCCGACTGATGTGTGTTCAGTGAACATCGCTGGTCAGAACTTGGCAGAGGTGAAGGAGGAGGACTTTGAACTGTTTATAAATGTGGCCTACATCAATGCTGGTGAAAATTTATTGCCGTTTGGTAAGAATTCTTGTCAATTCACATACATTTCAGATCATTCTTGGGAAGAATAGATGTGACTTGTACACATGCACTGATGTGACCAAGTCAAACAAGTGTTCATTGAGCTTCTTGACTGAGTAGAATAATGCTCTCGTCGATTAAACGTAAAACATGAGACATAATTTGTTTTCAAACGTGCAAAGTAGGTAACTATTTTCTCTTTGTCGACCTGATATTCCATCAATATATGTAAACATGTGCCTGTTATCTTATGACTACGTGTATTAATTGCACCAAAAAAAAATAAAATGGGTTAAATCATGCAATAGTCCACCTATAAATTGGTGTACATTAGGACCCAACAGGGCTTGACCTTAACTTTTTTTTTCTGGTGGCCAGCCGGGCCACCTGAGTATGATTTTTTTCCAATTTCAGGTGGCCAAAATGTTGCATTAAAAAATGTGGATTTTAAACATTAACTTAACGTCCTGAACATTTGAATATAATTAGGAGCCTATACTCAGGTTCTGCCCATCATATCCATCTCCACTTCTTTGATAATAAAATGTTCTTGATCATGTTCATTAAAGGTAGATATTGAGTGAGCACTGTGGAAAAGGGTGAACCCTTCAGTTTTGTGCCCGTTGCGCCATGTTTATTTTTGAGCACAAATCATAAAATCATGCGCTAGCTATCACGTTTGCATTTTTTATGAAGTCGTTCAGGTTGTACTTAATCATGTGATAATTCCTAGTGGCCAGCCGGGCCACTTGATATGGCTTATTTTCAATTTTCAGGTGGCCCGACGGGATTTTTAGTGGCCAATGGCACCCAGGCCACCGCTAATTTCAAGCCCTGCCCAAGAAATATCAAATGTCTAATATTTACATTGAAACAAAAAACAGTGATAATCTGTCAAATCAAATGGAAAGTGACAAGTGTTCACCACTCAACTTTATTTAGGATTATGTACATGTAAGTTTTGAATATTAATGTTATTAACCATATTTGAATGTTCATTTGTCTTTGTGTTTTAAATTTGAATGTTTTCCTTGATGTCACACATCTCATGTGATTATTTGGATGATGGATTCTAACATTTGTGTGAAAAAAGTAGATAAATCGTATGAATTAACTAGTTTTTCCTCTATTTCTCTTTCAGAAAAGTTCAACTACTTTCCCATTGTTAGAGAATTAGAGTTACCACTAAATGGTCTCAGAGGTATCCAGCTAGATTATCTTCATTTTCCACACTTAGAGGTAAGCTAGAATTGAGTACTTTGTAATGCAAAACTGCTTTCAAAATTGCGCTACTTCATCACCATCTGATCTGTGTTGATATTACTATGTCAGCTAAGTAACACATTTTTTTGCCAGCATTTGATGAGTTGATATATTAATATCTGACTAGAAATATTTGAATATAAAATGATTAATGTGATAATTTGTAGAACAAGGTTTGTAAATATTTCTTGGCTTCTCCCAAAACCAAGAGGGTGAGATTATACAGATTAGTTTTACTTCTGTTTATTCCACAAATTCTTGATCACTGTTATATGTCACATGGGCAGTGTTGGGTTAGATTGCCTATGATTCATAATTTCAGCCCAGTACTTTTGCAAATGAATGTTAGAATCTGTTGCACTGTTTTGATAGTGTGTTCAGTTTTACATATACATGTATGTTGTAGGAGTAGTCTAGTGATATCCATATATGCATGTGTGCAGCCACAGAGGATTATCTATTTTTTTGTGGGGGGTGGGGTGGGAGATGAAGCTTTTTCTCATCTGCCCTACTAACAATAGATAATCCTCTGTGCATAATCCGCCCATGCATATGTGGTGGAAGGTTGGAGAATATGTGTCACTTCAAGCATTCATACTTTGTTTTGTTATACTAAACTATTCATAGTCACAGTTGCAGTGCAGTATTATTTGTATATGCCTATGCAATTTTGTTTGTGTTGTTTTTGTCAATGTATGTTTTTCTAGATAATGAAATAAATATCTTGTAAGTGAATGTTCAATGTTGCCAAACTTTGTAGACAACCATTTCATTGATCACTATATTTCCAATTCTTGTCATTGTTGACAGGTTTTAGATTTATCACACAACAATCTATCCATGGATGATGTCCTCAGCCTAGGGTTACTCACAAATCTCAAAGTCCTCTATCTGACTGGGAACCAACTAAGGTCCTTGCCTGTAGAGATGAGCAAACCTTATAAAGTCAAAATAAGGTGAGGTTTATTTTCATCAAATTCAGTGGATATAATTCAATTAGTCCGTAGCTGAAACAAGAAATTTATCAACTTCTACCAACCTCTATGTTTCATGCTGGCTAGCTTTTGTCCTCTCCTGTGGAGTTTTTCAAACCAGCTGGATTATTTCCCTGATCGCTTGCTGGAGTTGCTGACTGCTGTTTAGAAATCACTGGAGCATATATGGGTGCCAATGTGAGGTGGAAACAGCAGCCAGCAATTTCAGCAAGCAATGAGGGAAATATCGAGTTGGCGTGAGAAAGCCCAAACGAGTGAATGGAAACTAACCGGCATAACACAAAGGTAGGTAGAATCTTAAAGTGTACCAATACCCTAAAAATTAAATTTTTGTACAACTAGAATACACTACAAATAACCACAATTCAGTTGTCTCAGCCCATGAAGTAATCCATATTTTGATAAATCAGATCATAATGTGTACAATATTCCGGCACTTGTGCTCTGTGCGTATAAGTTCTGCTCCGTAAGCACCAATATCTATGCGTGCGCATTCTGGCTATACGGGTACGTTTTGTTTAACTATCAAAGTTCAGTATCAATATTGATCAAAACACTGGGTGTGTGTGTCAATGATCAAAATGTACACGAACAAATTATCAATAGTGTGATCGATCGATTGATAGAATCGGTTGATTGACTAGTCTATTGCAAGTCGTTTTTGTGTTAACCTACTGTTTGAAATTTACATTCAAACCCCAATAAACAAAAATTGGAGTGATCACAAGTGCTAATACTTTGCAAAGGGCATGTCACAAATATATTCTACAAAATATAGCAAACAAATTATCCAGGGTATTGGTGCACTTTAATTTCTTTTTGTGTGAGTCACCACAACTGATGAAAGTATCTTGTATCAGTCCATATCTGTGTTAGTGATGTTTTCATCATCATAATATGATGATATTATCAGCATCTCATCATCATTCTCTTCCTCCTCATCACCGTCATCATCATCAGTGGTAGTACTGTGCTGTTTTTGTGATGATGATGATGATGATGATCATGATGATGATAATGACGACGATGATGATGAAGATGATAATGATTAGGAGGAGGATTAGGAGGAAGAGAATGATGATGATGATGATTTTGTTTTTGTTTGTTTGTTGTTTTTCTGTTGAGCACATG
>JZLH01S0616188.1:56237-73691 GCA_001188425.1 Eucidaris tribuloides
GCTTCAAAACTTCCCTTCCGGGGCATGAAATAATATTTTTCTCACTCTAATTTTTTTATATTCATGTTCCTTCCGGGACATCAAATTTTAATTTTTTGACCAGTATAAAATTGTACCACATGAAATTTCAGATATATGATGTTGTGAGATGCCGGATGAGCGCTACGTCATTGACGTTTTCTAGTTATTCATGTGTAATTTATTTATTTGTCTGTGTAGTCCTACTTTTTCTTTTCCTTGTATATAATACACTGATGTACAATCATCATTTGATAAACCCCAAAATTACACTTGAAAGTTTAAACAAATGATTTGATTTATGCATTTATTTCTTACTAGTGTGGGTTGGATTTCTTTCATTTATTTGCAACTGTCCATATCTTTATACCTGTTTCCATGAAATATCAAGTTATATAGCATGAGATTACACATTTAAATTCAATTTTAGAATAACATTTATTCACTTCCTGTGAGTCATTGATACCTATTTAATATCAGGATTGATTGTTGTCTTTTGATTGATCAAAAATCTAATTTTTTGTTGTTGTTGACCTTTGTTTCATTATTGACTGATATGTTCATTTTTTTTTTGAATGCAGGTTGCTGAAATTGTTCCTCCCATCCCCAAGAAACCACTCCAGCTGATGCTGGAGGGACCACCATTGGAAACCAAACCTGCATTACCGTCATCAAATACCCCTCCACCAAAACGGCCACAACACCCCTCCAAAGAGGAATCGACCAGGCCATCCTCCCAGCCCCTCCCACCAATCCAACCCACTCCACCAATCCAGCCCTCTCCATCACAGAGACCCAGGACTGTTCCAAGTGTGGATGGGGATGTTGTGGATGAGGAGCGGTTTGAAAGGACAAAATCCTGGGCGGAGGAGAGCTTTGGCGGTTCAGATGTCAATGAAGAAACAAAACCTGAGAAGAAACCAGCTGATAAATCAAACGATGAACCTGTTTTCTTGACTCAGGTTAGTGGGAGAAACTTCTTGTTGGAGGGTGGAATGTGATGAAGTCATTTTAGGGTTCAGATGAAAAAGGGTATCCAAGAGTGTTTTAAAAAGCACACTAGATTTTAAATTTGCAGGATATTTTGAATATAAATTTGAAAATACAGTAATTAGTGAATTCTTCACTGCTCTGTCACAATTTCTGTGGATTAATTTTTGTACTTATTCTCTGTATTATAAATTTGCTTTGGTAAAGGAATAGTCTATTACAAGTGACACAAACCACACTCAAGCATAGGCTGCATTGTACTATAGGAGACATTCTCATGGGTCAATCAGTGGTTTACACCAGCTTTGGAGAAGGGCCAAAGGCTTTGTCTACTTAGCTGTTCTAGCCTTAATCTCCGTCATTAATTATCCTAGCTCTCCTTTGGCCAGAGCTTGACTCACACAGGCAGACAAATTCCATAACTTGTCAATTACCCACAAACACACACTCATTGATTTGTGTGCCAATTGTAAAATTTAAAAATGTTTTATTTTTTGGATGAAAATTGGGATATGTGTCTTCAGAGTTATTCAGTACAGTAATCATGAAGCCCAGATTAATGAACATGGAATAAAGTTATACCCAGCAACTGTACACTGTCTTGCTAAAAAAAACAGATAAGCTTGCATTTTCTAGCTATTAACAGTAAATATGTTATGTTCGCACAACTCATTTATGACAATCTAAATCTTCTGTTGTAATACTAGGTGGATGAACAAGGTGAGGAGGAGGTGAAACCGCCACAACCCCAGCCACCACAAACACCCAAAGCAGCTGATAAACCACAAACTAGGAAGAAGCGTGTCGACAGTGCCGCCTATTCCATGAACATCCCCCAGAAGTTCAAAGGTTACGAGATCTTTTATGACGCGGAGGATGACCCTGAAGTGTACGCAGCTCCTGACATTCAGAGCAACCTGAGAGCTTTGAGGTTAACCCTTAAACACTCAACAACTTATGGTGAAAACAAGGTGAATCTGGAGAAACTGCAGAAACCGTTTGAACCATATCAGAAGGTGAGTACCACAGATCTATCAGACAAGGTGATGGTGGTTATGAGGATGATGATGACAACGAAGAAGAAGAGGAAGATGATGATCATGATGATGGGGAGGATGATGATGATGTTGATGATGATGAAGGAGATGGTGATGATGGTGATGATGATGGTGATGATAACGATGATGATGATAATGAAGATGATGATATTGATGATGTTGATTATGATAAAGACGGTGGTGATGGTGGTGTTGATAATGGTGATCATAATGAAGTCAATGATGATACATGATGATGATAATGACAAAGATGATGTTGATGTTGATGATGTTGATAATGATGATTATGAAGATGATGATGATGATAAAGACGGTGGTGATGATGATGGCTGGTTCCACCAATCAGGGAATCAGTGAGATGAAAATTTTGCTTGCTAAAACAATTTTTTTTTAAAGTATTGTCAGAAATACATTAGACAGCAAGTTTGATGTGTAGCTTCATATGGGTTTAATTTCTGACTTCTTTATATATTTCAATGCAAGCATAATGACCTGTTTCCCGATAACCAAACAAATTAAAAACAATTCCTTCCACCATAGATATGCACTCCAGTCAGGATACATATTAGCATATGTTTTTTATTTGGTTCTCATGCCATTGTGGAATGCTCTTAATTGTGCTTACCATGTCTTTATTCCTATGATGTTCTTCGGTAACTATTTTACTCAGTTGTTTGACATCTGTGTTCTTCTCAATGATTGTTTCTTCTCACCAGGACCAAGGTGCCAGGGAAGCCACCTTACAAGAGCAAGCTAGGAGAAACTGGAAGATGCCTTGACTCCATGAAGACCAGAGGAGACGTACATCGAGGCTAACCTGGCAGAAATTCTATCCGACAAGGAGCAAATGAAGGAATTCCCTAATGTCAAGAAATTACTGGAAGAGGTAAGCTGTTGACGTTAAACTCTCTTGACAATTAGACTAAAATTTACAGATTTGTCCAGAAAATGGAGTGTTTTACAGTTAGAATCACACAGTTAGGAAGGATAATAACAGTGAAAACTCCCAGTCACATTAACATTTACTTTGAGTTCAGGATAAAAGTGGCTATGGGATAATCATCTGAATATAACACTAAAAAAAAAAATATGGATGTTATTACGGTAACCATAATTTGATTGGCTGGATGAAGATATTGTGTGAATAAACATCAGTATTTTTTGAAGGTCAAGCAGAATTCTGACAGAATCACATTTATTTTGGTATACATCATGTAATCTTGTTTGATAAATGCCTTTTTGAGTTTGTTATTGTTTATTAATGTGTTTGTTTGTGTTAGAACATGTCGTGGTGAAATACATGTACTTGTTTCGTTTTCTGGTGGATGAGTTCAACTTTGTGTTTTCATTATTTAGTTTATTTGTTTAACTCCTACAATGATTGGTGTCAGTGTACTTGCACATAATTTTGCCGCTAACTACATACAGTTATACATCTTTTTATTTCGTCCTATCCTATCAGATCCAGAATAAGTACAGTGCTGTCCGTCACGCATCCATGAAAGATAAACAGGAACAACAAGATGCCCTGACGGACATCATGGGGGAACTAGAAGCCATCAACCGCAAACTGAAGACAGCCGGATCATATCATTCCAAACGGGTCGCATCAAGGCAGCCCTTATCCAAATAATACCAATCCTGACATTAAAATGACCAATGAGTGTTACAACCATTTCAATTCTGGCAGTGGGAGGTGTGCAGATTAACACCACATACGTGTAATTTCTTCGTCGGTGTGGTAGCTCTGTAAAACACAGCTCAGATGATGTGTCAACTTAATTGCTCATGCCATCATCAGGATTTCAGTCAGAACCCCCATGATAGTATTGAACTTGTCTATGTCATGTGGAATGAGGGCTATGAGGGATACATCAGATATAAAGTGTAAGGGGTGAATAATTCTCCACTGATATTGTTCACTTCATTTAAGCTTATATTTGGCGATGGTCTCTTCTGGAAAGTAATGCAAACCTTAAGGGTATGGGGTATGTTTGGATTCCTCTTAACTTGAATAATCTTCTTCCACAGATTCACCATTTCTAATGAAAGACTGATAACCGTCCTTCACTTCTTTGTGAGAGACTGTAAACTACTAATATATATTTCTAATGTTGTTTGTTGATTAAATGAGCTATGAATCAAATGATGAGTTACTACAGAGTATTCTGTAAATGGTGATGCTTCAGTGCAGTGTTATCCATTGTTTTAATACACCATAAAAATCAATCACTTTGTGTTTTGAATATGGTGTAAGTAGACATGAAGTGCAAGATCAGGTCTGCATATGCAGCTGCTTCAATTTATCCATTTGGTTACTGTGTTACTATGTCCATCTTGTCAAACTGAAACCTTTATTGACTTTTGCTCTGCGGATGAGTGCATTATTTTGTTTAAATTAATCTTAACGAAAATGTGATTGCAATTAAGTTATTTGAATTACCTGAAAATGAAATGGAACAATATTAACAATAGTCGTGGTAGAACAGAAAGGGTTGGTCATTATAATGAAGTCCTTGGGACCCATGAATTTTTTTTTTTAACAACATTTCTTTATATCAGGGTTGCCAAACCAATAAAATACGAAGGAAATCCAAGATATGGGAACCCGAGATTTTAACTTCTTTATATGAAATTTGGTTATACATGTTCTTTATAACAAGAGTGCCACCTGTATTAGAGAATAAGGTAAATTTGATCCAGTTGTTACACAATGAAGCAAACATTGAAATGGTGCAATGTTTTAGCTGCAACTGTTGACCTTCACCAGGCAATGTAGAAAGAGTGTTTTGCATGCACCTTTGAGTAGAAAGTTGGTGCTGTAGAGGAAAAATATTTGCCAATATTGTCCCCTTTTCACATTTTGTTGTCATATGACATCTTTCTTAATACACCGTATCATTATGCATATACATGTATTGTATTGTATGCTGTTGATTACCAAATCCATCCCATATTTGTGATGTTATCTATGTAAAGTCAGTACTGTGGTTTGCCTAGCATTATTCACTATCCATCCAAATACAAGCAATTCCAAGTCAGAGAACCACATATATTTTGGAAAGATATAGATCTATATACATGTATATATTTATAACATTTCAGAAGCATCCTGAACAAGTCCTTGTATTCATGTTATTCACATATCTATGCAAATTTATGTATATATTTGTATATTGTTTGTTATATGCTTTTGTGCCTTTGAATGTACAAGTGTGAATATTTGTAAAAAGATAAATTATTAATGTTAATAAAATGAAGACTTGATTGTGAATTTATTTTTATCGTAAGAGTTAATTTGCATGTTGACTTGAATCAGAAAGAATTCTTGAAAGCTATCATGGAATGCATATTTTCCCCAATTTGTTTGCAAAATTTAGATTCAAAGGTAAACTTGAGGGATAAAGTACGAACTTGCCTCTTCCCCCTTCTTGGCCAATGTACAGCTATAATGGGTTCATGTCCAGTCCAGGACCAAATTAATAAAACACCAGGAAAAGTTCCTTTTCTTTCTTCATACAAACTCCAGGTGATGCAGTTGGGGGGGGGGGGTGTCAATGCTTGTGGATAATAAATGAGTGCATGTGTATGGATGTGTGCATGTATGTGTGTTTATAGTCCCTCCAAAACGGGGACGTAAGTATGACACTCCACATTCACACTGGAGACCTTGCGCAAACGGAGTTGGTCCATGATTTCTTACCTAAAGCAAACGATGCAAATTTGGTAAGCAATTGTATGAGGGTATCATCTTTTTAAAATAAAGTACTGTGCACTAAAATTGTCCCCGATTGCAGGTGAAAAATCATGCACAAAATTTTCACACGTGGGCGTACCTGGTAGGGATGCAGTGTGTCATCAATTGACGGTGGAATATCAAGTACGTCCTCATTTGCATGTCTGTAATCAATTAAGAATTACATTGTCATTTGGGAGGGTTTGCATGCGTGCGTGTGTGTATCTAGGTTTCTCTATCTGTGTGAGACCATAAGTTATGTATGTGTGTTCATTGTTCAAAAAGTAGTATCCCTTTCCATAAACCACACACATGCATGCACACACACACACACACACACACACACACGCACAAACAAAACAGACACACAAAAATGGTACATGTATGTTAAACATCACAAAAAATAAACTAAGACAAAACTGTTTTTCTTCATCTTTGTCATGTTCTCTCATTTGTACATAACTTTTTTTAGACAAAATAATTACAATGGTTTTACACCTATATTTCCTTTTTGATTTTATGAAAAAAATGGTAAAGAAAGTAAATACTGTTATGTATTACAATTCAAGATGATAAAGACTTCAATCATATTTTTTCCATATTTCTGGTTATTAAAGATCATTCAACCCATGGTATGTACTCTAACTTTACAATAAACAATACACTGAATCTTATTTCATTTCACAGAAACTTGAATTATAACAGTGTCTCACTTTTTGATAAATTATTAACAGGAACCAACACCCAAGAAATTACAGTAAAGCAGGTGGTATATATTTAAGAAATAAATTGTATATCGGCATCCATCGAGACGAGGTCAGATATCAAATATTATTACAAATCATAAACTGGGCTAACTTGTCTAAGACAATTGTTTCAACTTGAAACAACTACGTGTACATTTATCTGGCTGGCTTTCTAGACAAAAACTGGTCCTTTCATAGCAGTGATGAAGTGTTACATAGACAGCTTGGAATTTTGCAAATGACCAACTCCCATGCGTGTGATAAATGGAAATGCATTGTGGGAAACAGTTCTGGAAAGGACCAGCTTTCTACTGGAAAGTTGCCAGATGAAGCAGTTACAGCCTGTTTCACAGTGCACTCCCATTATAGCGAACACGGTTACAACGAAATTCCTGTAACGACGAAGTAGAAATTCAGGTCTCAAAATTACTATCTGTATATCTTTATATACTTTCACTGTTTGGTTATGACAAAATTTCGATACAACGAAAGAAAATCGCTGGTCCCGAGGACTTTGTTATAACGGGAATCACCTGTACCAAAGGTCCGATAGATTGAACAAACTTGGGTGTTTGCACTACATAAGAGCATTTGAAAATGCATACATGTCCCCCCTCACAAATACCAACGCGAACGTAAATTTCAATATCATGCATAACCTTGTGCAGGGACTAAGCAGCATATAAAGTCTCAATTCCATGGTAAAGGGTTTTAAGTGGGATATGGCCTGTAAACATCTGGAATCATCCTGGAAGTTACAGTGTACAATTTTGATTTCTTAAGTTAATCCTTTTCCATAACCCATTCAAGTCATAAAAATCAAAGAAATCAATCTACACAAAATGTGTCGTGTAATGTTTCTAACAGGATGGATAATTTTGTCACAATTTCTTCCATTCTTGTTAGAAATGATACAAGGGAAATTTGTAGACAGAGATTTTGAAAGTGTGTGTTAATTCAGTGATTAGTGAAATTATTTTGCTGAAGTTATATCTCTTTCAGAGGTGGTTCAATAATTGATCGTATTTGGTGGTAGTACAGTGTATAGTCTAAATTTTTAAAATATACAATTATTTCCAAGAAGTTCTCTTTACCATGGAATTGTCCATTTATTTATTGAGACAAAACTCCTTGAGCTTTTACTTCTTCTGGTTATTTGAATTGACTCTACTTCATACAAATTTAATTTCCCATGTGTTTGTTCTTTAAGAATTACATCTACAAGTATTGGATCTAATATATAAATACTTCATCCACCACCCAAAAATATCACAAATCACTATATTCTCTCTGGATTACAATTTACAGAATTAATTCAGTTGCAACATTCCACATTTCTTTGTGTGTTGCTACTGAAGGAAGAAAATAGGACATGTCAACAACGACACCAATTATTGAACTACAGTCGATATGATGATGATGATGATACAGATGACGAGGTAAGAATTCATCATATTTTTCTTAATGTACACATATTAACATTCTTTGACAAGAGCACTCTCAACTATATGCTGTAGGACTAAGACTAGAGGGAACTTAAAACCAGAGCATTGATGATAATCATGAAACAGTGAAATGAAAGTCCTTTACAAGTTCACATCCAGCCTTTTAAAAATTTCTCTCTTGTGACGAAAAAGTCCTGGTGTTTTGATAACTAATGTGTGTCTGGTATGCATGCTTCATTGAAGAGTTGTGCTTGTACTGCTACATGTAGAGCAGTACTTGTCGAGTATTTGTCGGTGTACAGCTTATCTAGACATGCATGCACTCCCACTTATATTGTTCATTCCACAATTATGGGAAATTGATTTGAAAAGTAGAATGTTGCTCTGCTCACCATAGTAGCATGGTGGCAACATAATTCTAACCATAAAACCAACAAGATGGGATTTTATAGGTCAAATTTTTATGTCAAAATCTTGCACCATCAGTGGTCGATTTCCTCTCCCAGGAAACAGGTCTCCATTTATTATTGTTCAGTGTGTTCCCAACAACACACACAAACCCCCAAAACAACCCAACAAATATGTATACAAAAATGGTGTCTGAAAAAAATCTATCAATCTTTTTTTTTTTATAAATATATAAACAAACATAAGACATTATACACAATAACTAAGGAAAAGAAACAGAACCACTCTTTCAGGAGAATATTGTATGACAAGACAAGTAGAAACACATTTACTTATTACGTGGTATGAGACAATGTCATTTTCAAGCATCTACACATATCTGCTTTATCTGTACAAACTGTAAGCATTTTT
The DNA here is from genome assembly GCA_001188425.1 of Eucidaris tribuloides. Taxonomy (NCBI): domain Eukaryota; kingdom Metazoa; phylum Echinodermata; class Echinoidea; order Cidaroida; family Cidaridae; genus Eucidaris; species Eucidaris tribuloides. Next base: position 65,050 of record JZLH01S0616188.1, read on the forward strand.
TATATGTGTACAATATCTCACAAGAACAGTTGTGTATGTTACATGCAAACAGTTATCGTTCATATGTCCTGAATGACTCTGTGCCTTCTTGTTTGTCCCATTGTTGTATTGTTAGTCATGAGTGTAAAGGGATTTGTCTCTCAATTCAATTTATTTCCCCAATCCAAAATGAATTATGCCACTTCAAATACATTAAGACCTAAATGGACCATTCCATCAGCAAATGCAGGGGTGAATGTACTAAACCCTTTATAACTCACTTTCATAAATGCAAACTAAAGTACTTGGAAGATCCAATAATTTACAAATGGCTTGAGGTCACCTTAAGTGGTTGTTTGACAGTTTTGTGTTTTTATTGGTACATAACCATTCATGTCTGTATTTATGGTCAAGACATTTCATGAGTGGTAGGAGAACTTAAAATTTGTAAGTAATTTTTAAATAAATTCTTATTTATACACATATGAGCCTAAAAACATAGATATGTTGGAAACCTTACTCTAGATTTAAATGAGTTATACTTTCAATACCAAACGACAATTACGCAAATAAATACATAGAACATACAAGTCACCCAAAGCAAACATTATGTACCACTTTGTATGTATTAAAGGGACAGATAAATATATTTTTTTTCTGGCTATCAAAAATAACAAAGCATGGGGAACTTGTTGCTTCAAACTTTATCCACTGATCCACAGCTTCATGCAAAGTAAAACAGATTTGAAGACTTTCAGGTTGTTGCCATAGCAACCTCATCTACGTCATTTCTGGAAATAATATTCTACTGAAACAAAAACTATTAAATGTACATACACTGCTTGAACAATCCTATTAAAAATATAGACACTCTATAGATTTTAACAGATTCATGCAAGGTTATCACCTCATTCCAACTTTCCTTGAGTTTTATTGGTGACTACACAACTACTGCAAACCATGATATAATGTATCATCACAAGGGCTAAACTCTGATGTGATCTGAAGAAATAACTGTAAGGGGTAAAATCTTGTCAAATCAAATAAAATGTATTATTTCTTGATATTTATTGCATTTTGAATTGGATACACACACACTGTCACACAGACTAGCCCACATTCCCGATTAACAGTTCTTGACTGTCAAAGAGAAGACAGTTTGTCGCATGGCTGGCAAAAAGGGCCCTAGCACATGTTCCCGGCAGAACGGCCTTAACCCGTTGCCTCTGAGATTTTGAAAATCCCACAGAGTTAACACAGGGCAGATCCGGTTCCCGTAGCCAACAGGTTAACAGTAAAATTTCTCTATTTCAGAAATATTGCCTTATTTGACATTTGCACTTAGTAGACTGACAGAGGGATCTAAAAATATCACACTGCTTGATTTCATGAGACAAATACTAATAGATTTTAGGTTAGAGGCACTTTAGCATTAAAGGAACCGTACCGTACCGTACCGCTCCAGAAGCGTGCCAGGGAGGACCACCTCCCGATGTGGTCTGGAGCGTGCCAAGGCGAACCGTACTGTACCGCGCTAAGCGCCTGAACGCATTCCGCTATACTTTAATGTGTGGTTCCCTTGGATTCGCGAGTAAAGCGTACCACAGTGGTACCAGAGGCACGCTTCCCACATTTTTGCCTGAACACTCGCAAATGAACCACTCTGGCACGGTACGCATTGGGTTGGCACGGTACGGTACGGTACGGTACGGTTCGCCTCCAAAAGCGCTTGAACAGGCCCCAAGGCCCTTCTGCCGGGAACATATGTTAAGGACCTTCTGCCGGACACGTGACAACTGTCCTGGATAAACCTATTCACAACTCAGAATATACATACCGGTACATGACCAGGAAATAAAGTCCTGAAATGGACAAAAAATGGTTGTTGGAAATTACTGTACAAGTGAATAGTTGTGGAAGCCTAATCATACTACCTAATGGTGTCACTACTTCCATTCCAAAATGGAATAGGACGGGGGAAAAGCATGCTTGAAACAAATGAAGCTTTCTCAAACCATTATTTGTGGGCACTATCATACATACACATTGGTTTTCATCTTGTATATTGCTGTTGACTTGTAGGGAAAGTCAAAATATTACCTATCAGTTTAGTCGTCTTATTTTTGAACAAAATAAAGCATACTTCTAGGCAGCACAAAGGTGCCAGATAATTTGTGTTAACACAACTATTGCTAGTGTGATGTCAGATAGATTTAATTTAACCAGAAGGGTGACAGATTGCCTTATTAGACTCCCTGAATATATTGGACATTGGAGAGTTTGTTTCCCAGCAAACCATGACTGTGACAACTACATTTATTTCACACTTGCTTTAGAGAACTACTCATTAACAGCTTGACTTGTGTCCCGGTTATATAGCTTACTCTCACCTTATAATACAGGGGCATGTAGGCTTAATTAAATAAAGGGGCAAGCCCCTTGGAGTAACACATCTATGATAATCTGTAGAATGTCCCTACTGACAGAATAAATTAACATCATCTATGTATCCCAAATAAAACCTGAAGCTGATGGTGCTGCGACATTCTGAACATGACTAACGTTGACTCATAAGGCTCTCGATGCGGTATATAAAAAGCACAATTAATGGCTGACACCCATGTACATCCTGCCACACTGACTGCTGAAGTTCCAATCATCTCTGAAATAGTCTCTGCCATCAGAATCATTGAAGCTATCTTGCTAGTTCATATTCAGTTTCCTTCATGCAAACACAATATTGTAGCCGACTTCATGTTCTGAAGTATACATACATCATTGAACTTTACTAGAGTAGTGATGCTACTGGCATCATCATAGAGTTCTCTAGGTTGAGCCAGATGCCTTAAATAACAGCTTCACGGTTCACATACATCCAAAGTTTCTGTTCTTCTTTTTTTAAGTATATACAACGATCAGGATGTACGCACTGAGTACATATTAAACGACGGTGGATTATCACAATATTTTGTTCCTCAGGCTCAATATATGCGAGTGAAGCGCCCGTTAAGCAATCATACAGGTGTTGCCATATATCACTCGGACGTCAACTTCTCCAGCATCGGTGAGAAAAGAGTTAGAGCCGCGAAATTCTACTCGAGAAGTCACTCACATGCTGATGCTACCCACGTCAGTCCCAGTTGGGTCTTTATAAGAGCTGTAATGCGTTGGCCAGTGCTTCCATTTCTAGTGGGATTGTTGCCCGGATCTTGATGATGCAGCTTTTGGAGGACTGTACATGATTACAAAAATGCAGGATACAAAAGATTAATCACACAAAACAAAGAAAAATTATAATTATAACGTGAATATTTGAGAAAGCTCAACCAGAGCACTTGCATCACTTTACCAAAGCTTTAATGTTTTTACAACTGTTTAAGTTTTACTAATAAATGCTTATTGAAAATATTAAATTGGGTTAATTGCGAGCAAACTAGTTTTTTCAAAATTATTAAACATGTTGAATGTTCTGTAATTAAAGGGGAAGTTCACTCTGACGTCAGAATGGTTTTAGTAAAAGCACAAAAAAAGAGAGAAACATACTGTATAAATGAAAGTTTGGCAAAAATCCACCAAAGAATAACAGAGTTATGAATTTTGAAAGTTTTCATTTTGTGATGTCACATGTAAGCAGCTCCCCCATATGTCATATAATATAAATTTCACGAATTGCTATTTTTATTCAAATCAATTTTTTTTCATAGAATCATGTCTGAAATAATGTTTCTGATTATCTGATGAATGCTTAGGTAAAATAATTTTTCAATTTTATGAGAAAATTGCATTTTGTGGAATTTACATTACATGACATTTGGGGAGATGCTCGTATGTGACATCACAAAATGAAAACTTTGAATTTTCATAACTCTGTTAATCTTTGGTGGATTTTCGCCAAACTCATTTTCAATAGGTTTCTCTAATTTTTCTGCTTTTACTGAAACCAACTTGACATCAGGGTAGACTTTCCCTTTAAGAAAACACATATTCCCTGCTAATCAAAGCTTTTACTGGGTCAGAAACAAGTACAGTTGGACTAGTGACAAATGGCCTCAGCTATGCAGAAACAGGTGAATTCTGCCCAATTTAACAATTAGCATATGAAAGCTGCCGCCAGCATCTGAAATCCAAAATATGCTACACATGAAACTTGAGCAAATGACCTTGGCGGATAAATTTATTTTGAAAACTGGAGGTCGTATGACCCTCAAATTTTTAAACACTGAACCTATATTATCTTACTTTTGCTGGATCAAATCTGAGCAAAAACGGTAACTTTTGCGAATCAAGAACTCTGTCTTTAATTCCTGCTGATCAATGCTAACAAGGTCTGTAACCCACACGTGTGAAGTTGGGAGGGGGAGAGGGGGATTCCCCACAAATGTTATGTAATGCACAGGTAGCTACCAGACCCCTGAAATTACTAGTACTAAAGGTGTATCAGTACGGTTAACTGACCGGCAACCGACCTTCAGAAGTAAAACTGGTTATGAATCTGCATTTATGGATATTCGGAAGTGTGTGTATAAAATTCATAAGTTGATCACACTCAACTCTCAAGTGCACTTAGTATTATGGAAGGTCATTCGGGCTTATTGGGAGAAAAACTTTGATCTCTCTGTCCAGTAGTTGGCATGTAAGGAATGCAGGAGGTTAGTCTAGGGGCAAGGTTTAATGGTAAGTCTGATCATGGTGTTATCAGTTTAGAGAATAAAGAACCTACATCTTTTCAAGTGTTTTTTTCCCCTTGTGAACACTACATAAGGCAGTCTGGCAAGTATGTGTTCACAGGATTGTAATTCCTTGTTCGTCAGGGGGGATTATCGAAACAACAGCGAATACAAATATTATGATGGCAATCTATTGTTTCGGATATTCAAAAACGTCCAGATATTAAAATCCGGTCTCCGGATAGCAAAATAGCCTTACTAATACAACACTAGTAATTACCTCTCTACTCTCGACACGAGTTGGTTGACTAGTCTGTCACAGATCCCAGGACTGGACTCCTCTGCCATGTCAAAACTCTTCTGAAGCTCGTCAATAGAGCTGCCCAGATTCTCATTCTTATGTTTCAGCTGGAAAAGTAACCGAAAAAAATGACTTGAGTTGAATTCACAACTCAAAACAACAGAGTAATCTTTAAATGTGTAAAACTACACAGCATCTCATGATCTGTATATGCACAAAATTTATTAATTTCTTATTTGTTTGTTTAATAATAATAATAATAATACCTCTAATTGCTACCTTAGGGCGAATTCTTTTGTTTTCGCCTATTCTTTTGATTCCCCTTAACGCACACTTTTTTCATCTTAACGCTCTCCTCCCTATTTTGATGGAATAAACCCTATTGTGTGGAATCACCCCCCATGGTGGCTTTTAATGTTGCAATAATAATAATAATAATAATAATGATAATTAAGGACATTTATATTGCACAGACACTATAACAATATACTCTTCTGCGCATTACAAATATTATCTTTCTATATACTACATTTAGGTTAATTTCCATTAAACAAATGAGTTTTTAACCCGTCGTGCCATCTGCTCTATTTGAGATAGATCATGATAAACGATGGGTATTTTAATTCTCAGTATCTCGAATATGTCATTCAGCAATAGAGGGCATGTTGGTCCTAGATACCTTTAGTCAAACAAACTTCCCATGGACCATACATTAAAGCCACAGGCTAACAATGACCAAAAGTTTAAAAAATGTGAACAGCATAATCTTTCATGCTCAAAGTGTCTTTGATAAGGTCAAAAAATACAGCCCTGAAAAATTTGTATTTCAAAATGACTATTAAATGCTTTAAAAAAGTGAAAGATCTATGATTACTTCACATTGACCACCACCAGATTCAGCAGCCGCATTTCTCGGGCGGGCATAGAGCTTACTGTACTGTAGTATTAGGCTATCTTTATCTTTTCAGCCAGAGTGGAATTGTTCATTGCATCGGCATATCTTGGCCAGTGGCAGCATAACTTTTCAAACTTGTGTATTCTAGGGTGTTTATTTGTCCATTTAAGCACTACTATGTAGCTCAGATATCACAGTTTGACAAGTTTTTTTTTTAATTGAAGCTCCACAATGTTAGCATATGTTTTTAATATAGGTTGAAAACTGAAAAGTCAGATAAAATGACATGTTTGAAATTTATGATATACAAGCTCAACAAATTGCTATGTGCAATCATAAAACAAATTTGTGACATTCTGGTTTTATCTAGTAAATGATGTGAAGTTTGTGGACGTCCCTGAATATTATGTCTATGAAAGCAAGAATAAGTTTGCCGACCCATTGTAACTGCCGTGCAATCTGCGCATGCACACAGTAAAGTACTGGTTGGGCAAAAGCGCCCTCTACTCTATTTGAGATAGCGAGAATGTATGCAATGAAGTTCAATGAGGATACAAACATAACCTATTATGTCATCTCTTGTTACGCTACGAGATAACTTCCAGACATGATGGTCTAAGCACTGTGAAAATATATTATATATTATCTTATATTTTGTTAATATTTATGTTGATGTACTTATATTTGTATTTTTTTTAACTTATGATGGAAATGAAAAATCAAATCAAATCAAATCAAAATCAGGGAAGGGATGATCAAGGCCGACAGTTCCAAGTCACGAGGCCACTGGAAAAATATTGCTCCCATAGACTTTGTACATGACTTGGTCCGAGGCCAAGGCCAAGGCCAGCAAAATCTGGCCTCGAGGCCGGCGTCGACTCCATCTCTGGTGAAAATGAATCAGTCTATATGTACCTCTTTCAGCAAGGGTCCTAACAGCGATTGGAGAGATTCAGATTTGGGTTGCCGTTTGGGGATGGGTTCTGGTCTGCCTTCTAGTATGTCCTGTGGAATGTCCTGTGTCCCTTTGATCGTGTTGCCGGGGAAATCAAAGTCGATATGACCATTATCGACTTGTAGAGATTCCTCTGAACTAAATATGAGATAAAAGCAATAAACAAAATGGAAGGAATGAACAAATGCGAATTGTATTTTGAGCATATTCACAGTACATGAGCTGAACAAGGTTTGAGTGTGTTATCATAGTACAAGACAGTGTTCTACTCCTACAGGACAGTTCAATATTGATACAATCTGATGATGATACTAATGTACATAACTACAATGGAGAAGTGGTGGAGTTTGATTGAACTTTAAAGGTGTTTTCATGCAACCCTTTTCCTGCAACCCCTTTCCTGCGACTCTTTTCCTGCAATTATTTTCCCGCAAACCCATTTCCTGCAACCATTTTCCTGCAACCGTTTGTCTGCACCGAATTTCCTGCAACCGTTTGTCTGCACCGAATTTCCTGCAACCGTTTGTCTGCACCGAATTTCCTGCACCCCCTTTTTTGCAACCCTTTTTATACAACCATTTTCCTGCAACCATTTCCTTGCAACCCATTTCCAGCAACCGTTTTCTCCAACCAATTTCCTGCACCCTTTTTCTGCAACCCTTTACCTGGAAAGCTTTTCCTGGAATCCTTTTCTTACAACCCTTTCCAACAGCCCTTTTCCTGGAACCTTTTTCTGCACCCCTTTTCCTGGAAGCCTTTACTTGCAACCATTTTCCTGGAACCCTTTTCCTAGAACCCTTTCCTTGCAACCTTTTTCCTACAACCCTTTTCCTGCACCCTTTTTTCTGCAACCCTTTACCTGCAATCGTTTTACTGGAACCCATTTCTTGCAGCCCATTCCTGCAGCCCTTTTCCTGCCACTCCTTTTCTCGTAACCCTTTTCGTGCAGCCTATTCCTGCAACCCCTTTTCATGCAACCACTTTCCTACAACCCTTTCCTGCAACCCTTTCCTGCAACCCTTTTCCTGTAACCCTTTTCCTGCAACCCTTTTCCTGCAATCCATTTCCTGCAACTCCTTTCCTGCAACCCTTTCCCACAATCCATTTTCTGCAACCCCTTTTTTCCTGCAACCCATTTCCTGCAACCCTTTCCTGTAACCCTTTCCTGCAACCCTTTTCCAGCAAACCTTTTCCTGCAACCCTTTCCTGCAACCCTTTTCCAACTCACAATTCATTGTCATCAGTGTCTGTGTCGGGTGACTCATTGCCCTCAGCCTTCCACCGTTTGTAGCGTTCTATTAATTCAACGAGGAAGGAGGTTCTCTTGGCCCCCTTGATGAACCTGTGCTTGAGTAGTTCCTTGGCTGTCGGTCTCTGTCATTGGGAAAACAGGAGCATGAAGACAAATTCACCAATAATATGAATACAAGGACAATGCAAAGCATAGCATCCCCTCACCGGGTACATATAGCATATATATGCATATCTAATTAAGTGGGAACTTTTGCCCTTTGGCATACATGTACATACTGGAAGATCAAAATCTGTCTAACATTACTAAAGTCATTGAATGGAACTTTTAATTAGGTATTGTTACATATTTAATGAGCTATGACCTTTGACCTTTGACATAAGTGTACATAATCCAAAACTAGAAAACGTCAATGACGTAGCGCTCATCCGGCATCTCGCAACATCATATATCCGAAATTTCATGTGGTACAATTTTATACTGGTGAAACTGAAAAGATTAAAATTTGATGTCCCGGAAGGAACATGAATATAAAAAAATTCCAGTGAGAAAAATATTAGTTTCATGCCCTGGAAGGGACATGAAAAAAAAAA
>JZLH01S0616211.1:9436-25790 GCA_001188425.1 Eucidaris tribuloides
TCTACACTGCCAATATTTGAAGCAAGCACTCAATTTAACTGCCCAATATTCCCTGTAACAATCACACTAAAATTATCATGTATAAAGGCTATGTAGTTTTACTGCAATGGTCATGAAGCATGTTATTGGAGACTCTACATTATCCTTTAAATGATGATCTATGCTCCTGTTTATTTTTTTAGGTAATTGTGTCATACACTAGTAGCAAGGGAATATACAAATTTCTTTGCAACAAAATACTTTACAGTATTGGAAAATTTTAATTTAATCTATTTATTTATCTATTCATATTCATGTATTCATTTATTCATTTATCTATTTCAATTGATTAATTTCTTAATTGATTGATTGATTGAATGATTGATTTATATATATTTATTCACTTATTTATTCATGTATTTTTATCAATTTATTTATTTATGTATTTATGTATTTTATTCATTTATTTATCTATTTATCTATTTATCTATTTATTTATTTATTTATTTATTTATGTATTTATCATGTAATTAATTGTTTGTTTTCACAGACAATTGTAATCAAACAATAATCCCCAAACTGTGTTTGAACTTGACAGTCAGATCATGTGTTGTCCATAGGCATAGAAATGCTCAACACCCGCAAATTATAACCATATTGACACACATATATGAACCTCTTGCAATTATTACGTATGACACTTCTATTACAAGATTGACTGATTCTTTCTCATTTACATTATTTACTACAAAAAAAGACAGTGCATTTGGATCTCCAGGAGATTAATGTCGCACCCAGCAAGGCAATGGGCATGTCCACCATCGTAGTTAGGGATATTAAGGTGGCCTTAAAGGAGCTCCAAGACCTAACTGGACTGGATGTGAGTGAAAGTTTGCAAGAATCCTAGTACTGACAAATTAAAGCCCAAGTACAGTGTTGGTAAATGGTAAAACATGAAATTCTTTGCTATTATGTTTTTTTTAGATAGAACTATGCCCTGAAAATTGCTAGCTCTGAAACTCTTCCATTTTTTAGACATCGCTCAAAATGTAAAATGTCGGGGGGGGGGGGCGAACATTTCCCATAGGTAATATACATACCGCTACATGTTCTTTGATAATTTAAAAATCACAATTTATCACTATAATTCCTTTTCAGTAGGTTTGATGTTGTTTTCTGATGTCTGGGGTGACAACAGAATACTTTATGAAAGATTAATGAAAAATTTGTCTGATCGACCAAAACTATACTTGGACTTCAAGCATACATTTCTTCAACTTGCATGATTTCATGAAAAGTCGTTCCCATATATTTTTTAGTTTGTAAGACATTTAAATGTACATTAAATATGATTGAAACAAATGTCTGTTAGGTTAGGTGAGACCTGAAGGTTAGCACGGTAAAGATGAAATATGTTGAAGATAGAAGAAAATAGGAAATTTCAGAAATATGTTGAATGAGTATTCATAATCAGCTGGTTATGTTTCAGCTGTCAATAAATTTGTTCATTTTAATGTCAATAAACTTTTGTGGAAACGTTACAATAAAAATTGATGATGTAACTGGATTGTGTTTGCCAAATTGAGGATCTTAGTTTAGAAATTCATGAACAATATTGTCTCCTTTTGTTATTATTAATTATATTCCTGATAAAGAGTACAGTAGTTTGATATTGTTTGATCACTGGTCCTAATATTCAGCACATATTTTCATCAATTCACAAGTACAGTGTAATTAAAGAATAAAGAAAACTTATTAAATCATACCATCTGTGTATGTATTTTGTTTCCATTAGTTTGACAGGAAAAAAATACAGGAACATTCATCTCTGGTTTACTATTATATCTGAACATGGAATCAGCAACGGGTTATTCTATCATTTTAATTGTTCTCATTTCCAGGTGTTTCAAGAAGCCCAGCCAATTGCTGTTGATCCAAACAAAGTGGCTCATGGATATGTGACAACCAAGGTAAGCTTTATTTTTGTTAAATTGGAATGTTTGGAAAAGTATATAATCCAGAAATATTCAATTTTTATTTTCAATTTTATGCCAATATTCCATAATATTTACAATTTCTTACAGTAACATCAAACAGAAGCTTAGGCATTTCAAATGTTACAAATGTATTTAAAGTTTGTCAGATAAAAAAAATGCAGTTATCACATAATTGTTTTATTCGATAGTGCTGTGCAGTATATTTTTCTGATAAGATTTAGGGCAAAAAGATGATTAAAATGATTTTTAGGTTTATTGCAAGAGTTTTATCTCCCACAAGATGTTATTTTTAAAGGAAGGCTAAATAGCCATGCTTACCTCCACATCGATTTGAGAGTATGAGAAAGAAAAGAAGATGAGAGATCAACAGCTAATATCACCAGAGTGGAAACGGCTCTGATTTAGATATTAACCTTTTCAAGATTTGTCACAAATATACTCGTCCTGAGGTCTGCTGGAAATGTGTGGTATAGCAAAATCAAACCATCTTCAACGGGTTAAGTCGGCTATTTTTTTTACTTTGTTGGTTTTGATCCTCATTGAAAACTCCCTGGCTACCTTACTAGTTGTTTACCAATTATGCATTTTGGTCTGAATCTTTCTTTTTCTTTTTTTCTTCAGAGTGGAGTACGCTTCCACTATGTAGAGGTTGGGAATGGTCCACCCGTCATCTTTTGTCATGGTTTTCCTGAATCTTGGTACGAGTGGAAGAGACAGGTATAAACCATGCATTCTGTAGTTTAATTTTGATAGATTATGAAAAATGATTTTTTTTTTACTACTACTGTGCTTTTAGATAGTACTATATGATATATTAATGCCCTGAAAAATCTCACGTCTGAAACGCCATCATCATCAACAAATTGTTTACAATCAAAAAAAAAGTTTGAGGATGGAGGTGACCATTTTGCCATAGAAAATGTACACAGTCACAGTAATATCTGCTCCCTGATCATTAAAAGTTCACATGTTATTAAAAACAATTTTCAGCAGGTTTGGTGTTGTTTTCTGAAGTCTGGAATACCATACATTCTTTGTGAAAGACTGATGAAACATTTGTCTATACTTGGGCTTTAAATGCATTTAGTGCTGCAGAGGGACATTGGACACTCAAAAACCACATGTGAGTTGTTAACTATTGAGATAGGTTCGAAAGTAAACATTGTGTGATACAAATATTGAGCCTAGAATATCTCTTCTACACTAATCTTTATTTCAGTTAGGGGTAATTATTCCCTTTAAAAGATGAAGAGGAATTATTTTTGTTGTTGTAAATGTCGCTTTTTAATGTGAAACATGCTCATTTACAAGGACAGATATCAGTATTTTGTCATATACCACTTTAATTAACATGTTGAATGTGAATGTCAATAATTTCACAGTTACCAGCTGTGGCTCAGGCAGGTTTCAGGGCTATTGCCCTGGACATGAAGGGTTTCGGGGAAAGCAGCAACCCACCAGGTAAGACATGATGTACTCGTTCTTATTTACTCATAATTCTTAATATTTTTATTATATCATATCATATTATATTATATTATATTATATTATATTATATTATATTATATTATATTATATTATATTATATTATATTATATTATATTATATGATATGATATGATATGATATGATATTATATTATATTATATTATATTATATTATATTATATTATATTATATTATATTATATTATATTATATTATATTATATTATATTATATGATATGATATTATATTATATTATATTATATTATATTTTTCATCACTTCAGTATTGAATCAAACACATGAGACGTACATTTCTAATGACTTAATATTAGATTGCAATGCTATTGCATTATATGACACACAAATTGATTAACACATATCTTTATAGCATACAATATATTTGGTAGTAGAGAATTTTTACATCATGCACGACACAGGTCATCTTCATCTTTACATCCCTGGAAATAAAAGGACTTGCATGGCTTGTAGCAAGTCTATAAACATTTACCCTGCAAATATGTGGATTGTCTATTACACTGCATTCAGTTAATCAAATGAAATGTGTTATTCTCAGTGTTTGATATAAGCCTATTTTTGAATAATTTTTTGTACCATTACAGAAATTTCAGAGTACTCTGTGGAAACAATGTGCAGGGTAAGCTCTTTTACTGTCTTGTGTATTTATCACATATATATAAAATCTACACTTAGATATTAAAGTATATATTTAATACCTTTACCATACCCTTAAATGTAATTGGTGGATTGTAAAAAAAAAAATCACCATTTTGGAAATATTGTTATATTGTGTAATTTATTTTCTGTGCTTGTTGTTTAACAGTTATAAGTGTAATACTGTTGAACATGTATAAGCCATCATAATTAGGATATCATATTTCACAGCAAAATGTGAGTCGTGGTTGTACAATGTAATAGTAATAGTCTGCATTTTTTTACAACTTAATGAGTTATGACAATCATACTGTGTGTTATATTATGACATTAATTTTAAGAAATCATTTCATACTTGTAGTACTTTGTATTATTTGGTTGCTGTCAGAGTAATTCTTTGTATTATTTTGTTATTACTATAGGACATGGCTGAGTTTCTTGATGCAATGGTAAGTGAAAATTCACCATTTTCCTCTTTTAAATTTGCAGATCTGCCTTCAAAACAACGAGGTAAGCTGCTGTGTGTAGATTCTCTCATGCCTCACAATTTACAGATAAATTAGGAAAACAATGCCTTTTCAATGAAAACCTGCACAATAATAGGAAATCTGTAAAAATATTTTTATGAGAATCAGTAGAATACACTGATCAGGCACACAAGGCCCTAAGTTCAATGTATTCTCACTTAGCACCTGGTAATACAATAATAGCAAATTATGTCGCTTGCTACTGTCAATGTTGTCTCAGGAAGATATTTCCAATGTTTTATCTCACATTTTTCTCTTATTCCAGGGCATCCCACAAACCTGCTTGGTGGGCCATGACTGGGGTGGGGCATTGGTTTGGTTCTTTGCACTCCATTATGCTGATAGGGTCAGGTGAGTGAATGTACTCTAGAGGTATATACCCCCCCCCCTTCCCTGCTAGGTGGGCCATGACTGGGGTGGGGCATTGGTTTGGTTCTTTGCACTCCACTTTTCTGATAGGGTCAGGTGAGTGAATGTACTGTATAGAGGTGAATTACCCCCCCCCCCCATAGGGCGAGTCAAAAGTGGCTAACAAGTTCTCACAAAAAGGGAAATGTTTCCGATTCTGTGATTTTCAAAGCACGGGCTAATCAATAAAGGAATCAGTCCAATGGTCTAACTTCTAGCATTTTGAGTGATAAATCACCAAAGTTCAATAACTGAAAGAGAATTTTATAACTTTCCATATTTGGGAGGGCAACATTCAAGTATAGATAATAGCTGTTTCTGTCTGTACCTCAAAAATAGCAGTGTGCACATATGCTTTGGAGTGAATGTTTGAAAACCGGAGAGTACATACAGTTGCACTTTGGACCCATTTTTTGGTCAGTGTAAATATGAATTGCCATATGTGCACTGAATTAATCTAAGTAAAGGTCAAGGGGATGTTTAGTACTGTGGTAAATGAATGAGTCTAGATACTGTAAGCCGTCTGTACTAGACCCCATCAAATATCTATACAAATAATTATTTAAGGCTCAAGTATAATTCGTTAATTTGTGACAAAAGAACTTGAATGAGTCATTTTCCTCCTTGTTCAATATGTAGTATCAGAAATGAATGTGACAGGTTAACATGTTTTGTGGCTTAATTGTATGGATTATATTTTTATCAGGGTCATATGTTAATTAATTTCAATACTGGTATGTGTACACCATTTTCTTTTCTCAGGCAAACAAATTCAAAGCGAGACTTTCCAGCCCTAGGGCCCTCTAGTCAGTGTAAATGTTGGTATATCTTTTTAAATTCATTTTTTTTTGGTTCTTTTTGATTGTTTTCAATCCTATCATTGCCTGTATTAAGCTATTATTACCAAAATTTGTATTTTTGGTTATCCCAACAGTTCAGTGGCAGGGCTCAGCACACCTTTGATTTCACCGGACAAGGATTTGAATCCTCTGTTAAAATTAGATCCTGCCATATTTGACTATCAAGTTTATTACCAGAAGCCAGTAAGTAATTGATGTAATCAGTTCTTATAATGTAAAGGCACACACACACACACACACACACACACACACACACACACACACACACACACACACACACACACACACACACACACACACACAGATACATACAGACACATGCACGCACACGCGTACGCACACACACGTGTGTGTTAGGAATGACTATGTGCATCTTTGCATGTTTCCGTGTGTTAAGGTGTGGTTGTGCGTGTCTGAGTGTCTGTGTGTATTTGTGTGTCTGTATGATACACACAGACAAGCACAGAGACATACACAAACATAAGCAGATACATACAAACACACAGATACACACACACACAAACATCTACCTACATTTTTCTAAATATATGAAGGGTTCCTTTGCAAAAAGATGGAACATCCATTTTCCACCATAAAAGAGTTATTATTATGAGTACACTGGCCACCGATTTATGGAGCTAAAAATAAAGTTTGAAGTCAAATTATGCAAGTGAATACAAGATGTTATGTATTTTTCTTTTATCTTTTTATAGCTGCTTGTTCAAACTTGAACAAAGAAGTGCATTTTCTCCAAAGTCACTAGAGTGGATTTAGCACCTTTTGAAAAAGAACTTGTGTCGGTTCCATTAAGACTGAAATAAGTGACATAGTGCATTATAGTCCAAACAAGGAGTAAAAACCTTATTGACCAACATATTTCAAAAGCAATTCACTTCTAATTCAGGGTGCAGGGAACATGGCAATCAACTTTGAACTGATATGTTTTGATATACTAGTATATTGAATGGATATATTGGACTGAAGTTTTTGAAAAATATCAATCAAACAAATCAAATCATATGGTCAAATTAGGAAGAAACTGACTTGATGAAATTAAAACACAACAATGTTGTCCAAATATTTCATTATGCAGTATATTTCACTTTGCAGGGTGTGGCAGAAGCTGAGATTGAAGCTAACCTGGAGAAGTTTGTGAAAGTCTGCATTCGTCCCACAAAGGAGGTAAGTCAGATATCACTATAACAGCGAATATATACTTTCATGTAATCAATTATTGTACTTTGTACTTATATTTTATTTATTACAACATGGAAAACAATTTCTTTGAAAACAAGTCCATGAAAAATAAAACAATTCAACATGAGTACCCTTTCGTTTCAAATTCTGATATTCTCAAGATGGGAAAGATCATCTAAAATTCATGGCTGATTGTTTTCCTGAATGTTTGTAAACTCGAAAGTTTGTATTATTTTTGTTTTTTGATAGTACTTTGCATCAATTGTACATGCACATATTAATCAATACCTATCGTTGATGAAAAAGTACTGTAAAGGTAAATGACTTGATGGGGGTAATCCTCAACTTGAGGTAAAACTACTCTAGAATCAATTAAACTGTGCAAGGATTCGACTGTGAAAATTTTGTTGTCAAAAGGTGACTAATTCTTTAAGTATACTACCTTCAAACTGCCTTGTGACAGACAAATTTGTTGTGTAACTTTCTTGGGATTAATTTCTCTCGGGACATGAGAAAAATTCCCTGCAGGTATGTTCATGCTTGATTCTCCATAAGTAAACAAATTCAAGAAAAATCCTTCTAGCTAGGAGATACACTTCAGCTGGTATGGTGTTTAGACTGGTATGTATTTCCACCTGTTTGGTTCTAGAAGCATTTTTTATTTCTCCCAATCATGTCACTGCCATTTAATCTCCACATTCAGAAGGACATGTATGTAGCCAATCACATATGGTATTTAACCTATTAGAGACGACTTGATTTCAGTACAACATACATTTTCTGTGGGCCCCAGCTTGAGATATCTCATTGTTAGTCTAAAATAGGATAATATTTTGTATAAGATATCTGAATAAACATATTTGTTGTCATCTTCTCTTCAACAGTATGATGAAATAGGATTCAAATTCTCTGATGTGACCAAGAGAGGTAATAATTCCATTCCACTTGTACAGATACAAATTAGTAATAGAAATTTAATTTATACTAGTACTAGAAATGGAGTTCAAAAAGATATGTATACTTCAAATAGTTCTATGATTCATATTTGACTTTTAAACCAAATGATAAAAAAATCCTTGTATTTCAAGGAACAATAACTTATTGTGTTTTTGTTTGAAAAATATACTTCATTAAGAAGTTCTCCTCAACATGGAATGCATATACCACAAAAACTATAACTTAAAGTAATTGGGAAGTAGTCCTGAACTGTCTGAGTTATTTTATTTTTAAAACTCATAAACCTTCAGACAAAAGTTTGTGTTTTTTTTTTTACTTTCCAACAAAACTCTTTTCATGAGACAATGTCATTATTTACTAAAATTTAGCATGAGCACAAAAGATGTTGTATGGACACAATATAATCATTTGGTAACTGCTAAAACTTGAAAATTCTAAGAAACAAAATAGGAATTTATATTTTGTTTTATTACAGCTATGAAGGAAATGTGAATTTGTTACATGATTACAACATCTATGGACAGAATGAAACAGTAACCATAAGTAATTACGTGGTCCATTCACCATCTTGAAGTGAACATTTCCAGATAAGATTTGATTTGATTTGATAGGTGGCATCATGGTTGGAATATCTGATGACATTAAACCAAGTCACTTGGTGTCAGAAGAGGACCTCAAGTACCGTGTGGAGCAGATGAAAAAAAGTGGCCTCAGGTTCATACTCTTTGTTTCCTCACCCTTACTCCCCCTGTTTTGTCGCCCCCCCCTTGCCAAAACAAAACAAAACATTAAACAGGAATGTCATGAAGTTTTCAGGTAGAAGCCTGAAATCAGGTCCCAGTAATTTATTTTCAGGGATATTTAAGGCTTTAGCTCACCTGAGCCTCAGACTCTGAGAATGATACGATTGGATTTCCACCAAACTTAGAAGGAATGATCGTTAGGGGGAGGGGATTTAATGTTCTTCAAATGTTTCACCCTGCCCCTGTAGCGGTTGGGGCAGGGCCCCCAAGGTCCAAAACTAGGTAAAATTAAAACATCATCTTTTGTTCTTCCAGAAGTAGTTTACCCAAGTCACGTTGTGTGTAGATACATGTACCTTTATGGGTGAAGAATAATTGTACATGTAATGTGTTGTCTTAAATAAAAGTTAACTGAAAATTAGATTGTATGTGATATGACTGCCAGTGATATCTCTCTTAATTTGATAGTTCATATGCGATTGTCATGATTTATCACTGAAAACGTGTGTTCTTTATCAGATTTTGACTTGTATATAAGTGATATTTGTTTTTGTTTTCATGTGTTTGTAGGAGTATGCTGAATTGGTATCGCAACGATGTCGAAAATATGAAGTTTAATCTCCGTGCACTTGGGAGAAAGGTAAATATGAAATTCAACACTATAGGGCTAATTATGTCCAATGTCAGTATTTTAAAAGGCTAGTTTTATGACTGCCCCATATTCAGTCTTGATCCTTTCTCCCTGTGCTTTTCCTATAGCTCTACATGCCAGCCTTGATGGTAACTAGTGGTCAGGATCCAGTCTTGAAACCCTCTATGATCCAGTTCATGGACCAGGTGGTAAGATTTTTGTCTTGTAAGTTGTTTCCTCTCATTTCATTTTGTTGGTTTCTGTATTTTTTCCAAAATGTACAAAATAACAAATTACATTGTTCAATCAAAATTCTAGTCGATATCTTGTCCATCAGGCGTCATTCTGTTGACATGCTTAAAAGTCTCAAAAAGGTGAT
Source organism: Eucidaris tribuloides (assembly GCA_001188425.1). NCBI lineage: Eukaryota > Metazoa > Echinodermata > Echinoidea > Cidaroida > Cidaridae > Eucidaris > Eucidaris tribuloides. The sequence goes on from JZLH01S0616211.1 coordinate 19,271, forward strand.
TAGCCCGTTGGAAGACGACTGATTTTGCTTTATCAAGCATTTTCCATAGACCTCGCAACAAGATATCTCATGTCTAGTCTTCAACTGGTTAAGCCATCAGCAGAGGCGTCGGCACGTTTCAGAAATACAAAGCATTGGAGGGGCAGGGCATTGTGCATGAACAATGTTATGTATTCGTGAAACGTGACGACGCCTCTGGCCATTAGTTGTTTTCAGAAACCATACTGGAATGAAGAAAAAATGGCATTAAAAAGAATATCAGGAGAAGGAGGGTAATAGCACTAAGTGAGATGGTGGTTGGGGGTAAGAATGATGATGATAGTAATGATAATGATGATGGTAATAGTAGTGGTGATGATGATTATGACGATGATGATGTTGATGGTAGTGATAGTGATGATGATGATGGCTGTGATGATAATGATGTTGGTGGTCACGAAAGTGGTGGTGATAATGATGATGATTATGATGATGGTAATGTTGATGTTGATGGTAATGATAGGATGATGTTAGTGGTGATGATTATGATGGCAGTGGTAGTGAAAGTGGTGGTGATAATGATGATGCTGATGCAGGAGATGACAAATCTTTTCTATTTCATTTGTTTTTGTTGGCAGATTGTCAATTTATCGAGGGGCCACATCGAGGAATGTGGACACTGGCTCTGTGCCGAGGGGTGAGCACATAATTGATACAGCATCTTCATATCTGAGTAAGACTAGCTCTGAGAAGATTGCAGCGCATGTGCATCCTTATGCCACCTAGCTCACTTTCAGTATTTTAGAGAATGCATACTCATACCAAAGTTCTTACTTTACAAGATAAAAACATAACTGTGATGGATGGTCATTGTCATGCTTCTGGGATGTCTCTGTTGTTTGAATGCAAAGGATTGGAATGACTTCTTAATGAGTACTAAGTGCTTGTCATGGGCTATGCAGCAGACTGCATTCCAGTTAGGTGGATGGTTGGCATTACATGCTTGCTCTGCCACTGCTCAGTGCACATGAGTTTGATACGTATACCTACAATGTTCAATCAGTCATTTACTGAGTGGTCTTCCTGTCTATGTGATGTAAACTTTGTTATTGTATCACGAGTCAACTTGTAAACAAGATAGATGCAGCAGTATTTTAAAATTCAACATTGCTGTCATATTGTGATAGTGTGTCATTCAGTTTATTTTATTTATTTTTCCTAATGCAGGTCTAAAGAGCTCAACGTAATTCTCCTGGATTGGTTGAATAAGGTGCACAAGGGCCCTAATGCAGGTCTAAAGAGCTCAACGTAATTCTCCTGGATTGGTTGAATAAGGTGCACAAGGGGAAGAATACCCCACTCTTGTAAACAGCCAAGGAGATGATACCCACAACTGAAATCACCTCTGATTGGCTGATGGAATGTCATTGACAAAACAGCCAATCAGATAATGCCCCCAACTGAAATCACCTCTGATTGGCCGATGGAATGTTATTGACAATACAGCCACTCAGATAATTCCCCAATTGAAATAATCTCTGATTGGCTGATGAAATGGCATTGACAATACAGCCAATCAAATAATGCTCCCAACTGAAATCACCTCTGATTGGCTGATGGAATGTCATTGACGATACAGCCAATCAGTTAATACCCTGAACTGAAATAATATCTCATTGGCTAATGGAATTTCATTGACAATACATCCAATCAGATAATACCCCCAACTGAAATCACCTCTGATTGGCTGATGGAATGCCATTGGCAATACAGACTAATACCTCCAACTAAATCACCCCTGATTGACTGATGGAATATTGATGGCACTACACGGACCAATCATGATTGGGTAAATGGTGTAGAAGTTTACAAAACTTGAATATACTTAAAATTGTGTGAAACAATACTGTTGTTCCTATGTGTGTACTTTGCAAGTATAGTTGCTTTGCTGTCAGCATCATAGTATTGTATATGCATGTGTTTTCAAATTCTTAACATTTTCTTGCAAATTTTACATTTTAAATAGTATACACCAGATAAGAATCCATCCTCAATCAAATTTTTTTAAGTAAATTATCAGCACATCAGCACATTTTGTTAGCTGCATACTATGTCAAATACCACACTAAATACACACGTGTTAATCTGATCATGAAATACAACAAAGCAGTCCTGAAACGTTGATTTTGATGCCACAGAATAAAAATGCTGCCAGGATAGAATTTTATGTCAGGTCAGTGCTTGTACTTTTGATATACAGTAAATATTTTTGATCAATTTGTATTTTCATAAACATGTTATATTTTGATATGTTTTATCAGTAGTGACAGTAAATCTAACAAAGTACTACAGTCTATCTAGAAAATTATTTTTTAAGAATGATTTTATTTTTACATCAAATTTGTAAGCATATAATATGTGTAAGAGAAAAGTAAATTACTTTATGATATAATATTAATATAGTATGTACAGATAATGGTATCCGAATGATTTCAAATCTGTATGTCAGAAGAGTGTATAATGTGTGAGACATGGATAAAACTATGACATAAGTTTTCTTGATTTCTATAATCTTTTGTGGAGATGCATACTGACACGTTAACCTGTTGAAGACCAAGTACGAGTTAACTCGTGTTGGGGTCTATGGAAAATGTGTGTTATAGTGAAATTAACGGGTTAATGTATGGTAAGCTTCCATGGGAAATTTAAAATTTCAAGACAATTTAGTGAGGAGTCTATTTTGATTACCAAGGATTCATTTTGCATTAACTCGTCATGATGGCAAGGTTTAAATTAAAATTGTTGCTAATGTTTTATTGTGCTTATGGAGCACTAACATACATTTCTGACTGGGGCAGCTGATGACCCGGTATAACGTGATCAGTTCCAAATAATTATGTGTATGCCTGAACATGATTTGTTTTAATGTTAAGTAAAAACTGAACAAATGTTAATTCTATTTGGTTTCTTATTTTGTGTGTGTGTGTGTGGGGGGGGGGGGGGGGGATCTGTTGAACAAAAATTTCCTTCTGTGCAACCTATCATAAGCAATGTGCAAAAGTATTAAAATTATGATTTGTGAGTTTGAAAAAACAAGTAACTTAGATTGTGATATTTTTGTGAAACGTTCCACCGTAACGTAATCAGTAAAATTCCTGCCTATAATGTAAAGTATGATTTGTAATATTTAAAGGAAAATACAAATAGCTTGTAATTATTGTTACACTATTTGTTCTCCATAAATCAATATAAAATACAGAATGCTGGTTGTGTCTCTGACAAGGTCTACACACGAAGGCCTGACAAAAATTGTTGTTAAAAATGATCATTATGTGCTTTTAAAAAGTGAAAATCAATGAGTAACCAATTTTGTTTTAGCCCGTAGACTGTAGTGTTATAAAACTATTGTCCACAGGACATTAATGTACCGAGATTATTAGTACAGGTATTTTGCTAGAGACAGCATGACTGTCTAAAGTTGTGTGTTCTATGTTGTCTGTTTGTCCATTCAAACTCTATCATGTGGGTCAGTTATCAAACTTTGACAATTTTTCAGATGAGTCGCCTCCACAATGTTAAACAGTGTAAAGTGTGGAGATAAACATGGAAAATGTTGTGTTTTGTATTTGAATCATCTGGCATTATACAGCTTGAGCTTTTTTGTCTTTTGAAATTCTTTCTTTACAATAAATGATGTGACTTAAACAACTCAATTTTAGGGATGTTACAATGGATTTATAGCCCATTAACCAAAATGTCGTGAATATTATGACATTGATGTAATTTCATACTCACTTTTATTCAAGGAATATTCTGGTGAGAATGAAAAATAATCATGGATGAGATTTTACTGGGAGATTGAAAAATGACATTTAAGATAATTGTCAATCGACCAGATATGTTAATTTCAATGACTGTTTTCAAATAAACATGCCTTTTCAGTGTGTAATCTCCTATTTTGTTTTTCCTGAGAATGTGGAGTATCTCATGTGTGTGTGTGTGTGTGTGTGTGTGTGTGTGTGTGTGTGTGTGTGTGTGTGTGTGTGTGTGTGTGTGTGTGTGTGTGTGTGTGTGTGTGTGTGTGTGTGTGTGTGTGTGTGTGTGTGTGTGTGTGTGTGTGTGTGTGTGTGTGTGTGTGTGTGTGTGTGTGTGTGTGTGTGTGTGTGTGTGTGTGTGTGTGTGTGTGTGTGTGTGTGTGTGTGTGTGTGTGTGGCTTCCGGACACAGCCACAGGCTATAGCTTTTGTCTAGTTTGGTGGGTAATCATGGTATCTAATTAATTGTTTTGAAATATTTACAAAATTAAACAAGTGTCACATAATTACTGTAAAGATTATTGGTCCAAAAATATGGAACAATTTAGACCGACACAGTTACAAACGCAAGCCCAATCACTCTCAATTGTTTAAACGCAAATTTAAACTTCAGCTGATAATACCACATTGTACAATTCTCTTTTTAGATGTTGCCAACTATACTCGTCTTTCTGTGCCTGCGTCATAAGGTCACTGCTTTTCTACAATGATCCATTTGTTTACTGTCTTCATATCATTAGGCGTCAGCCTCGGAAGTTAAGACCCATTGCTTTCCCTTTCTGGCTTCCACAGTTTTCTCCTTGATTAGACCATTCTGCTTTACAATCTTCATTCATGCTAAATTTACTCTTTATTTTGTGCTTATTGTGTAATCATCATGATTCCCATATTCTCCAATACCGAAGAGATTGATTTAAAATGGTGAAGATCAGAAATTAGTTAACGTTACAGAACTAACCATGTTTGGATATCTTTAATGCTCATATAGATCTAGTCTACTACCTCATATTTCTACGGGCCATTTGAATGGAAAATGTTAAGTTGATGACCTTGTAAATTGGCGAGTATTCTCAATGACACTGTACAAACTTACTTACCCAGGCCAGTCTACATTTTTTCTCCGTACTGTTGCAAGGGCATTGAGGTGGTATCAAACACAACACCACACGAAGAGCAAAACAAACTGCTTCTTTCGCAGCATTTCGCCATTATTATTATTTGAAACGGTCGATTCGTCAGAACAACGATGAGGTCTAGCCAAAAATGTCTCGTGTGATATTGCCCTCAGATATCCGACAGAAAACTGGTTGTAGCAGTTCTCAAGAAAATGGTTGGCAAAATGCGCGCTAGTCATGCTCGAATTTACACCAGTTTCAAGCTCAGCCTGACCTGGATCTAGCGAGCTGCACTGCCCTGCACTTCGTTTACCCAGTTCGCCGAGTGAATGGCGGGACGCCACCGGCCGGCAGAGATCGCCGCTGCCGGCTGGCAGTGGTGCGGCGCACTCAACACACACCTGTGAGCGAGATTGTGGTTAGTCTAGAATCCTAGACAATATTTTGGTATTGTGCGAGTTACGAGTTGTCGTCGCGTTGCCGGCTGGGAGGGAGGCGGGAGGGGACGGAGGGGAGGGGGAGGGAGGGAGCGGGAGGCGGAAGGGGCACTGCTCATTACAAGGTGTACACAAGCACGTGTATGACTTTCAAAATGTAATCTGTCGATCGCATAATACTCTTAAACAAGTTAATTCAAGTCTGAAAGATTTCCAACCCTTAAAAGCATATCCTCGCAACCCCCCCCCCCCCTCCTCCCATGATTCTGGCGTACTTGATACCCTTTCAAAAACACAATTGCTAATTAAACTTTTTTCCTCTTCCTCTTTTTTCATTCAAATTTGAAAGCTAGGATTATAGAAAATGACAGTACAACTTGTGGCCCCTTCTGAGTCAATCATAAAATGGAACATCACTCAATTTCTGTGTGGTTTTTTTTATTATATGCTGCTACTCAATTTAGTATATTGCACTACAAATTCATTGCTTAGAAATAGGAAAAGGGGAAAAGGGGCTGGGTGCGGATAATTTTATACAGTGTATTCAGGGGGTCGATCGCATTGTTTCGGAGGGGGGGGGAAAAAATGAAAAAAGTTCCCAAATTTTCGGCGTACTCCACGCGCCAAATTGGCAGAGATTTTGCGAAAAAATTGACAATTTTATATGTTTAGGAGGTGCGTTTATGCCATGTTTAAGTTGATTATTAGGGCCTATAGTGCTTTCCAATCCCTGGGTTTCCAATGCTTTTTAAAACATAATTTACATGCCATATTATGAATTTTCAAGTTGTCAAAATTATATGGGCGGGGGTGACGGACGCGCGCAAATCGACTATGTTTGCCCAAAATTGGAGGGTGATCGCCCCCCCCACCCCCACACCCCACAGCCCCCCCCCGGACGACGCTCTGAGTGTATCAGTTTACCATCTGGGCCAAAGGACACTTTTTTATGGCAATAGCTGCTTCAAACCTTTGCTGCACTTTCTGTCAAAGGGCAAAGGAATTGACGAGAATTCCTGAAATAAGTTCTATTAAGTTCGATCAGATGAAGCTGCCCACAAAGAGATGGCCCCTATTATCCTGTAACATACATGTAACATGTAGGGCCTCACATCCAGTTTCTCTCTCTCACCCACCAACCCACCCACCAACCCACAAACAAACACACACGACAC
>JZLH01S0616226.1:0-23150 GCA_001188425.1 Eucidaris tribuloides
TTGATATCAAGAATTCGAATTCTTGATATCAAGAATCGAATTCTTGATATCAAGATTAAAGTAGGATTTAATGTTAAAACGGCTTGCCATACGTGCGTGTGTAAATATGGTGTGTGAGTGTGTGCGTTTGTGTCTGCGTATTTTTGTGTGCGTATGTGTGTGTATGTGTGTGTGCATATGTTTGTATGTGTATACGTTTGTGTGTGTATGTGTGTGTTTTGTGTATGTGTGTGTGTCTACATGTGTGTGTTTGTATGTGTTAGTATACCCTCCCTACTCAAAAGTATTGCAACATACAATATAACGCATGCATTTTGAGTTGAAGGGGTCTTTCTGTAATGATGTCCTAATGAAGTTTATTATTAGAAAATAACAAATTATTTGAAAAGAATTCAATGAATATAACTTCTCCTTTTTTTCTCCAGGGCGGAGAGATTATCAAATGCATGCGCACCCACGACAGATGGGCGGGAACATAAAAAAATAATGTTTTTCGCCTTCCTTTAGGGGTGGTGTGTTAATTCACATAGCATCGTAATTCGACTTCATATTTGCCGTCAAACGGTTTTGATGGTTTGAAAAGATTTCCCACAAACTAAAAATGCCAATATGCTCCTTTGAAGCTGTCTCAGAAATATGACACCACGCCGTGAAGAAGAAATCACCTGCTTTCTTCATAAGACAGTGGTAAGGAGGATTTTAGACAAGACCTCTTCAAGTTATAATTTCTCATTCTTTCTGAATTCTAAAGACGGTTTACTATTGTAAACATCCTAAAATTTACTGTCATGCGACTTTTCAGTACATTGGATACAATAATGTGGAGAGAAGACTATCATCTTGAATTAGTAGCCCTATTCTCCTATATATCACTGTCTTATGAAGACAGGAGGCGCTTCCTTCTTCGCGGCGTGGTGTCTTCTTTCTGAAACAGCGTCAAAGGGAGAGGCCAACTGCATGGTTTTGAAAATACATACATGGGAAGGAGTGTTTGTGACAATCTTGCCCATAAAACTGTCAATTTTTTTTTGCTTGTCCCCAAATTTTGCGTCATATAAGTGTTCTTTTGGGCATGTTGATTTGTTTTCATAGAATTCCAGTCTGGCCCCGAACCGGGTGACAACGATTGATGACAGGTATCGACCAATGACGAATGAACACGAGGTGACATCCACCAGGCCCACCTCGTCTCGTTCTTGAGTTCAGCTACGGGTACGGGTACTGGAGACTTCTTCTATCTAGGCCTGAATTGCTAGAACAGTGCTGTACAAGGTTGTTACGCCTATACAGTGCATTACATTTGGCGTGTCCTATTCTGGGCGCCTCCACACAACTCCAGGTTTGTGTCAGCTCGTGGCTCCAGCAATACACCCTTCTCCAACATCGTCTGGACGAGGGGGAGGGGATGAGTCGGGTTCATACGTACCCTACAGAAATCCGAAAGGTCCACTTGTTTCAAGTAAAAAAAACAATATAAGGTATATGGAATCCAGTTACAAAGAAAGTACCAAAGGAAAAAAAAAGAGAATCCTGAATTTCAGATGAAGACACTCTTTTTTTTGCAGCGACTTTATGGATATTCAATAAAGTATCAACCTTTTGGATTAGGATTCCCCGGTTCCCTTCCACCCACATGCCACTCTCGCCATAATTATCAGAAGTAAGACAATCCTCATGCCTACATTATGTAAAATAAAAAACACCCCACCTTTGGTTATGAGGTAATTTTTTACCCTCTATGTGGGGGTATTTTTGACGTATATTTTCTAAGATATTTGACCTCTATATCTCGGGATCGTAGTATCAGGTGTCTTTCACAAATTTCAACCTCTTTTTTCAACTTTCTCGTTCATTCAGCATGGATTTTACAATGAGTAACCTCTACTTCGGCACTTCTCAGGTGAATTTCACCCGAAAACATGACCCCATTACTATACCCGGGAAAATTGGTACAGGTATTTGTCCCATCCGACCATCATTACTGGGGTGAACGGGAGAATTCCCTGTGTGATAACTCGCAAAGGAGTGCATATGTCTTCCGCCTTTCTGCTCTGCGTTTCTGCTCTGAGCAATGCCAGATCTGTGACATTCCTATCTACCTATCCATACATAGATCGGCATGCCAACCTAATTTTAATGTGCGTGTAATTATTCAGTAAATGTTGTTTATGTATATGCATATATTTCTGACTGCTGATGGGGTGCTTGGTGCTCAAAATAAGCTTTTACAAAATGACACATGTTTGGAATAATGAAAAATGATTATTCATTAATCATTATTTTTCAGATAGCTCGCAGGTAAAAAACATTGGTTAAAAATGAATCAGAGCACACTATACAGCCACTTTTAGGAGTAGGGAATTTAAAATTTCTTCAAACCTGTCGCTCGCTGCGTTCGTCCGCGGAATTGTTTGTTTGTTTGTTTGATTAATCTGACAGATAAAAATAACCAAAGGATAACGGAAAAGGTTATTAACAGCCGATACAAGTCCAGTTCCCCGAGACATCATGATACAAATAAACTCATTACATCTGCAATAACGTTCATAAATCAATTTTACAAATCAGAGGGATACACACCCAAACGCAAATAAATTACAATTTAACAAGAACAGCAAAATTACTTAAATAAAATATATCTGCCTTCATAATTTATCGTTTTAAAAGATCTGAAATGAATGCTTCATAATTACACAATGCTATTAGGCAAGATGAAAAGTAATACATCGATGGTAATACTTCTACATGGTATAAAATAATCTGAACCTTTGACTGTGCTTTTAATTAGTATTCTTTACAAGTCGAGAAAATTGTTTATGCCAATGTAAATGTATCAGAGCTACTTTGATCCAAACAAAATAGTAGACATCAGACTGAATTGGCAGGCGCAGTTCTAGAGCGGAAAATTTAAGGGGGGGGGGGGAGAGGCTACTGGGGGCTTCATCCTTGGCCAAATCGGTCAACCTATTGTATTGCTGTATTGAAAAAATATTATCTAGCTATGCAGAAGAAAATCTTTACCCTTTAAAACCGATCCAGCGGAAGTTTTTACAAGTTTGCATCGTTTGTCTCCATAAGGCTAATTGAATTTGTCATGGCATCATAGGTCAAGATGCAATCTAGAAATGAAACTGTCGGCTGCATCCAGTAAATATGCTTAAAATTACCTGCTTTTCAAATCGTGAACAAACATTCTTTGTCGTTGATAGGCTAACATTGTGGAGCTTCAATTTAACAAAATGTCAAACTTTGATATCTGAGGTACACAGTAGTGTTCAAATTGACAAATAAACACCCTAGAATACAACAATTTGGAAATTTATGCTGCCACTAGCAAGATATGAATGAATAAACAATTTATATTCGGGGAGAGTAGAAAATAGCTTAGATCTACACACAATAAGTCTATGGGAGGAAATGGGCAGGTGAATCCGGTCAACTTACGATTTTCACTTTTTTAAAGCACTAAATAATCATTTTGAAATACATTTTTTTCAGGGCTTCATTTTTAGACCTTATCAAAGACACTTGGAGCATGGAGGATTATGTAGCTCACATTTTTTAAACTGTGGTAAATGTTAGCCTGTGGCTTTAAGCTAACCACCCATAAATAGCGAAACGACGACGACGACGACGACAACAGCAACAACAACAACTACAACAACAAAACATGATTTCCTGGGGTCGTGTAGGCTGCCAGTCTAAACTCTCAGTATCAACGCTAGCTGTAAAGGCTACGATTCCACTGTTATTCAAAGCCACGTACATGTATCTCCCTAACATTACATCGTTTGCTTTGACTGTTCTATATAGATATAAAGATAAATCTGTTTGACACTGGAAAAAAATCATCTCACGGTGAGATGATTCCTTTCATGTCTAAATTCACAGAATTGTATAGATGTGTGTTTGCGTGTATGCGTATGTCGAACAGAAGTACCCCTCAGTAGCAATGATACCATGGCCTATTAACCTGGCACAACAGTTTGCTTCTTTTGTCATGAGACTATATCGAGCTCCGTACTTTACAAAGGAATAATACCTATAACATTATCTGATTTCAATAAACATAAACTATACAAAGACATAGACTGCGTAAAGGAGTGAAGTCCCCTACAGGGCACTGTCGTGGCAACGCCAAATAAAATGCGTCAGAAATGATAAATAAAACGGTAAACAAGGCAAAAGATTAGGCTGATGATCATGTTTGTGGCCCTATACTGTACGTGTACTGTTCTTTGATGTTATGAGTGGGATTCCCTAAACCATTTCAACATAACTCTGCACCGTATAACTATGGAACGGGATAGCTTCGGACTTGAGGATTTTTTTTTGAGGGGGGGGGGGCCTTGTTGCTTCGAATTACATAATATAACGGGTTTCCTTTGGACGAAATGACCTTTTCATTTTGCATATTCTGTGCTTGTCACATCCATTTCAAACATACCCCTCCCTCTTAAAAGTCATGAGTTCGACTATAGATGGAATTTTGGGCGGACGAGAATCTGATCTGGACAAGAAGGGTGGATTTTTTTTCTTCAGGTTTTTATTTAGTTTTAAATTTTCATTGTAGGCCCTATTGATCTAAAATATTGCAGATGTTCAACATGCTTCAGAACCCCATTAAATCTGAATACTAATATGTAAATTGATTTTAGGTGGACTTTCCAACCGCTATTCTATAGCATTGTGTTAACATCTTTTAATTTTTTTCATTCAGTTCGTTTGTGGTGAAAGACTAGCCCCAGCTACAACGTTACACACCATCATATTATCGTCGTGCGAGTATGCAAAAGTCGCTAAGTATTTGTCGTGTGGCTATGCAAAGGCCGCTAATGTAATACAAATTGGATACACATTATGGCCTTTACATAGGCACACGGCATACACTTTACGGCCTTTGCATAGACACACAACGATATAGCGTATTTGCACGCACCTGTCTCGTGAACAGTGACGTCATGCATGCATAATTGGTCAAAATGAGCGATTATTGGTGGATAGATATTAATTTTGCATAATCGGAGAATACGCAACATCATAGGAATGTTCTCTTTTGTATCTAATTGTAAAGATATTGAATGCTCCCACACCTACAAGCGCCATTTTGCTTCATACTTGGAGCTGGGTGCGTGCAGGGTGGGCGAGATAGTTGGTAAGCTACTTTATACTTTATACCTGATAACAGGTTCATAAAAAAGTAACAGTTCGAAAATTCTAAAACACTTTAACCACACACTAGTGTTTATGGTTTGCATTTCCATATTATTTCTCAGGTATAACAATTCAATTAATAGCAGCAAATATATATTTGACATCATCGGACACGACGCATAAACTTGCTAGATGTGACGCGGTCAATGTTGAAAAGTTTTCCACCATTCAAATGAACCTGTTATTTGTTGCACATTGTAGTGTCAGCTTTCTGAAAGGCCCCTATGTAGTGATATACCTGAAAGTATTTAAGTCACAGTAAGACATATATGCAAAATACTCACTTTTTAACAAAAGTGACTGCTGTTTCGTATATCTTTTAAGAGATCTGATTTATAGTTTAATTAATTAAGTGATTGAATGATTGAAGGTCACGACGTCCCGTGCATACTTGGTGTCTTTTCCGCAATAACCTAAGAATGGCTTATCGGATGTTGATGTAACTTGGGTGATTAAGTATTTAATATAATTTAATAACTTTTCCTTGTCTGTTACCTTTTTTGTTTTTTGTTTTGCTGACGTAGAATATATCCTACATGATAACAATTTTCTTTTTGTTTTGTTTTTGAGGGTCCCTCAAAATCCAAGCTTAGCTTTTAAGAGGACCATCCATTTCCATCAACCGTGTTATTATCTTTGTTTACAGTTTACTTACATTTTTCTTGGTTCAATTTTAATTTGTTTATGTTAAAGATAATCACGTAGTGTGTATGCATGTATGTCTTGTTTCCTTTGTATTTTTGATTATTATGTGATTATAGTGTGTCTATATTTATGTTGATATACTTATATTTGTATTTGTTAAAACCTACGATGGAAATGAAAAATAAAATCGAATCAAATCAAATATAATTTACAAATGAATTAGTTACATTTTTTAGTTGAACGGTCGAAGGTCACAGGTCACAGAGCCTCGAACATGTCTGATTTGGGCTCATTACGGCGATAACTTAAGAACGCTTATCGGATTTTGATGCATTAAGTGATGTGTGTATGATAAGGCACTGCTGAAGTGATCAAAATATTTAGAGTTGAAAAGGTCAGGTCACAGAGCCTCAAACAAGAAGTGTGATTTGAACTCATTACCACAATAACTAATGGATGGCTTATTGGATTTTGATGTAACTTGGGCCAAATATATATTTTGTATCAGTCACAGATGATCGAACTGATTAGATTTCGGAGTTGAAAGGTCAAGGAAACGAGGCCTCATATATGTAAATTGGGCTCAGTACCATGATAACTCAAAAATCGCTTATTGGATTTTAATGTGACTGAGGTCAAGTATGCAGTATGAGGCTGCGATGAACTGATTACATTTCGGATTTGAAATATAAAAGGTCACAAGAGTTCATACATGCCTAATTTTGTATCGTTACAAAGGTAACTTACAAATTTCTGATTAAAAAAGGCTTTTCAATCAGAGGGAGCGCGGACTGCGAAGGCATACCCATCGATTGCGCGCAGTCGAACTGCTTTATTTCTTACCTTTGCTTTATTTTTTGCTCGCACATCAACAGGGGGCCATGACCCCCCCCCCACTTTGGCAACGCCACTATTTAGCAGACGTAATAGTTACCATTCAAAACCCAATATATTCTAAAGGTTCTGATGAAAACATTGAAACAAGCTGAACCATATCGACGTTTAAACGTTCGTATAAACAAAATATATTACCTATCTATGCAGAAGAAAGTTAATCTCCATATCCTTTAATAAAAAAAAATCATAAACATAAAGTTTGTTTCAATTTCTTGTGCAGTTAGTAGCGACTCCAAGCTGGGGCGCAAGGGGCGTCCCCTTTTATTTGTCAAATTTCTGTATTATTTACTACTTTTTTATGAATCGTCAAATCGACCTTTAATAATATTGTATGTTTAGTATTGTACCGTATATTATACAATGTATATTATAGTATACGGTAGTATAGGGTAACGTAGAATATTTGTATTGTATTGTAGAGTGGATTTGCCGTATAATAAGTTGCATATCATCATTTATCTGGCAGAAGGGCCCATAGGCGTAAATCCGGTCCGAAAAGTCGGGGGGGGGGGATTACTGGTCTGTCTGCCAGTATAATACAGCATATTTAGACATAATATTGACGGATTTCCAGAACTTCGAGTATAACATTTTTGCTTCATTATACGAGTCTCTGCTAAGACAGTGGTTTTTATTTACACATTTACTAGCTTCACCCATATTTGCTCGAACTAAAGAAAGGTGTAAACACAGTGTTCATAATTTGGCATTTATACCTGTCAATGTTTGAAATATAAACAATACATCATTTGAAATTCGGCAGTTGTTCAAGTAACGGTAGCCTACGTTTCAGACATGGATGTAGCCTTCACCAACTGATTTTGAAATTGGTAGAATCCGACCATAACAAAGATTGTTTGGCAATCGTCCAGCTACACTGTTGTGAGTCTTTGATCTTGTAAGCTTCGATGAGCAGGTATTCAATTTTCACCGAATGATGCGTGAATCAGGTCGGGTAGGCAGACTAGTTTAACGTATGTGCAAACTTAAAATTTTACTAAGCGTCGTTACGGCACTGCATTATATCTGAATCTCATTGCACCTTTTTACGAAATCCAACTTCAGCCTTAATGCGTTACAGGCTTTTGTGAGAGGTTACGATGCGAATCATCACATGAATTAGTTTTAGCTTATTTGCTTGATAAGATCATTTCGGGGTATGCAAAAATGATTTATGAACCCAGTCTCTAAACAGTTCAAGTTCAAATTCATTTTTATATGACACTTTCTTTAAAAAACATAAAAAACATTCACAATACAAATGCTAAGATAAGTATGTATGTACAGGATGACAGAATTAAACATATATATGTAAAACGACGACAAATTAATCGTCAAAAGAAAAGACAAATTACGAATAATCAAACATATTGAAAGTGGAGGGGTACGACAAAAAGGCGGGTTGCCTTATTTTGGAGAAGCTCCCCAGGAAAGAGTACAAAATTATAAACGTATCCTTAAACTTATTGAATCATTATTGTTATAATCACTATAAAAAGTGACTAAACATTACATAGAATGCACACACACACACACACACACACACACACACACACACACACACACACACCCATAACTGATCAACAGTCCCCTCCCACCCCTCATCCCCAATTAATACATATACAAGATGACTTTCCTTTAATACTAACCACAAGGTTCATTATTGCACTGTATAGTTTTCAAGTAAATACTGTTTGTATCTCCGTTAAAAACAATGCAAAGTAGGACTCTGCTTGATTAGAGTAGGCGTACTGTTCCAAATTTTAGGCCCTTTAAAGAACACAGAATTGCGAAATAAAGCTTTTCTGATCTGCTGAAAATGAAAATTTGAAGCATTACTGGTCTGATATTTGTGAATTGTTTGATTTAAGTTAAAATATTCAAGAAAGGAACTAGGCAATAAAACATAACATAGATACATAAATAAAGCTACTTGGAATTCAAATAGGTCTGTTGAGAATTTTAAGTTGATAAAACAAAGAAGTAGAATGTGCATTTATATCAGAGTGCGAAATAATCCTCATTGCTCTTTTTCTGAAAAGTAATAGAAGTAATAATTTAAAGAATCAGGACTTTATGTCACCAGCTGCTCCATGCATCCCAGGATAAAATCAGGATGGTAGCAGGGAAAATAATAATAACAATTATTGAATGTCGTCCCCCAATTATTAATGATAGACAGAGTCTATGTGGATCTGTCGGATTTTTTTTTCAGATCATGCATTTAATTCAATTTACACTTAAAACCACTCCTTCCAAAAATGTATTCCCTGTGATGCACATTTTATAATTGTTATAATTGTACGATATTTGGCAAGAAACTTTATCTTTTAAACATTGGACACCATTTGCGATAGTGTGTTAATTACTTGAGTAATAATCTTTCATCTATAATTAATTTTAAATCTTTCTAGGGAGAAGTGATGGTATTTAAAGTAGCTGCTCTCATTCTCAATCTGGACAGATACAAGAAATAACACTGAACGAGGATGGGAAATCGAAAATCAATCCCCGAATTCGTCGAACCAAATACAAAGCATGATGACGTCACTGACAAAGCAACTGATGAGCACGGAGATGCATCGCAGGTACCAAGAAATAGTACCACTGATCGGACGGAGGAAAGATCCGGGGGTACAACCTCAGAGGAGACGCAGATTTGTCCATGTCTTCAAGAATCTTTGATCAGTGATGAAGTTCAGACAGGAGGTCCTTCCGACAAAGATACCCTGACGATACCAGGTTGTAATCCTTCTGTTTCTGAAAGTGATATCCCTGAGACATCTTACAACATAGCTCAAGAGGTAATGTGGGACCTATTTAGTTAACACTATATTGATGTATGTTTAATCTCATCGAAAGTGTCAAAGAAAAAAATGTATCACAATGAATCATTTCTGTGATTAGAAATGTATGTAATTTGTTTCTTCGGTTTTATTTAATGCTCAACTTGTCATTCATCATTCACTCATGATTGATTAAAAACAAATGGAAAGTGGTGCGACCCAAATTCCTTTTGAATGCACAAAATGTATCGTGAGCAAGTTTTTAGGGTAGTTTTGAAGGAAGAAACAATAATTTCCGATTTTATCTATACCCTAATGTGTACAAAATGAGTGATATAGGCAAGAGAACAGGTAAAATGTTTTCGGAGCAATCATGTACGTTCTGGTAAAAATGCTCTGACCGTCATCGGGAGAATGAGGAATAGCGACAGAATCTTGGTGATTATGAAAGCAACCGAGAAAAAAATGCAAGTGTCAATCAAACATTACTATCAAAACACATAACAGAAACAAGCTTATTAATGCTGTGGACCAAAAAAACTAATTGAGAATAATGGGACAGTAAGGCAATTAAGGACGGGAGGTTTGTCTATTAAAGGCAGAAACAAATGTGTTGTTCACCTAGCCTAATTGATTGGTTAACGTATGTTTTCTTTTTCTCTTGCTGGTATAAGCAATAAAGGGTATTATCGCACTTCCTCACGCTCCTGACAACGACCAGAGCATTGAATGAGCCAACGTACAGTTTTTCCAACGAATAGGCATATTGTTCCAAAAGCCTAGATTTTCAATTCAATTGAACTTTATTTTGATAGAACCTACATGAAAATTGGACCAAAAGTGTCAGGGTGCCGTCCAATCTGACATATTTTCAAAAGTGTTTTTTTTTTCTGAAAAAAGATTAGGCCTTGTATTGTCAAAACCAACACTTTCTTCAGAGTTTGTCTGGCTTTCTTGAAATTTTCTACCATTGCAATAGTGCTTTTAGTGATAACAAAACTTCATCATAACACCTCACCTCAGGGCAATCATCGAGAAAAGGGTATGAAAAAATTGGGTGGCCTGAGACACCTTTTGTCCGATTTCCATATAATTGGTTTCATGTTGGCCAGGAGATCACTAACTGGGTATCGGTTTTAAAGATAAACATTTGAATTATTTCACAAAAATAGATCAACCTTAGACCTTCATCCACTTTTTATAATTGTCACATTCTTGATTATATGGCGATACATGTATTTCAAGAATAAATTCGTTAATCTTTCCAGAATAACAAAACGGCCAAACGTAATTTCAAACTTCGACGTGAGGATGGAGGGAAAGTTCTTTCGCTTAAGGCATCTTCTTGGCAAGAGCTAAAGGGGAAATGTGCGTCGACATTTAGGCTAGGGGATGTGGATCTTAGCCTGAATGGACAGGTCATTCGTGAAGGAGATTTCAATTACATTTCTGACAAATCCGATGTTCTGCTGGTATCACCAGCACAAGGTAAGTGCAGAAAATGTAATTCATATCAATAAACTGCAAATACATATTTTCAATTTGATAGTATCAATGAAATGGGATTTTCCAGGTTTCGATAATATCAATAACAAGGTAGAACAAAATACATACTTTTCAGTAAATATGTAATATTAGTTGTAAAGGGTTTTGAGGTCGTTTGTGCGATCAGCATTTATGCCCGATCATTAATACCTGGTTGATTGTCAGCAATATTTGAATAATATGGAAAACAATGGAATACTTACGCGGTATAGGGATGAATTAGATTATTATATACAATAAAACTATGTAATGACCATATATATAAATGTCTGTATTTTTGTGCCATTTCTGTTTATTGTTCTAGAGTCTGATAAAATACTTTTGAATACTTATTGTTACATGCTATTGAATCAAAAAGTAACTTATCTGAAAATGCTTTAAGTTTGCTTTATATTGCAGAACATGGAGGTCTGTTTTGGAATAATACAGAAGACAATAATGTAGAGATTCATTCATTTATACATTCATTAAGTATGTGTTTTCCCAAAGACAGGCAAAAATGTGAAAGAAAAAGATGAATAAACATTGTTAAAATCTTTTATTTTTATGAGTGCACGTAAAAATTGTATATAACTTTACTGTTTCTTGGACACGTTCGTATCCTAGAATTTCAACCACAAATTCCAACACCGGTTCCTTCATCAACTAGTCGTAGAATCACAGATCAAGAGTTATGGAGGATCGCAAATGATTTGAGTCCGACTTTTCTCCGTCCTCTCGGACTGAAATTGGGATTTACGTCGGCAGAAATTGAGCGGTATGAAGCCTACATGAAGACAAATCTTCCGACTCCTGATGGCATACATACGATGCTGTGTAACTGGAAGGAAAAGCAGTGGCCTCCGGTAACCAAAGAAGACATTGAAGACATCATCAATTCATTGAATGTTACTCATACAGGCAAGTATTATTAGTATCAGCGTTAAATCATTTCTAAAGAACTTGTTCGATATTTTGTCACTGCATGATGCTAAAATATATTTAATACCAATACCCAAGTTATTGCATGTGTACGTTTGTTTGCACGTTTATTTGGTGATATATGCGTGTTTTTATATGCCTGTGTGAAATAGTAAGATAATTATCCAATCAACAATATGTTCATGATTTCAAATTATATGTATTCTAAGAAGAAGAAGAAGAAGAAGAAGAAGAAGAAGAAGAAGAAGAAGAAGAAGAAACAACTCACGTTGAGAATGACAGCCAAAATTGATAGATGCCCCATTATAACAAACATTTAGTAATTGCATCACAATGGTATTCAGTAAGATATGTATGCAACTATAGGCCTCACATGAAAACATAAAACTGTTCATGTACGATCAATCAATGAAAACTTTATTTTGTTGACACAATTAAAACAAATGTCATTTCTGCTACAGGATACTAGAAAGATCGAATATATAGCAACATTTCTACAGAAATTGTGCATGTTCCTGCCAACCCAGTTGATTAATGTTTCCTTTTCTTTGTTCCAGTTCCAGCGGAGAGACCAATATCGCCGAGTTCAGATGAACTAGATGTTAAATTATTTCAAAAAGAGTTACGTCAATATTACATTGATGATTACTGCTTCATGAAAACAGACCCCTGGGAAGAAAAATCCGTATGTCACCTAGATCAGTACTACACGACATTGTCTCTTTGTCAGGAAGACGAGGAATCTGGTAAAGTAACGAAAGTTCCCCTCAAAAGGTCTCACAACAGTTTATTTGAGTTGGAAGTCAATGGTAAACGTCCTACAAGAATTCTTGTGAACGGAGAAGGTGGATCGGGAAAAAGTACGCTGTGTAAAAAGCTTGCGTATGATTGGGCAATTAAAGATCCAAATTCTCCTCTCAAAGATGTGCCTGTCGTTTGTGTCGTTGAATTCCGAAGAATAAGAAAAACAGATAAAATCGTTGATGCAATCCACAACCAGCTTTTGTGCAAAGATAGCAAAATACGCCCTGCTCACATAGAGAGATTCGTTGCTCAGAATCCAACAGATATCGTTCTAATCTTAGACGGATATGATGAATTCAACAGCGAACAACACGAAGGAGACGTTGGTGACTTGTTGTATCGCAAAATCATGGCAGATGTAAGAACGTGTGTGACTACACGGCCATGGCATTCTTCCGCATTACAAACGCATAAGCGAAAGTTATACACTCATATTAGTCTTGATGGCTTTGATGCCCAGGGAATAGACGCTTATGTAGGAAGACATTTCCCAAATCCAAATGAAGCAGAAGACGCCTTGAATCAAATCAAGTCAAATGACGTAATACATGGCCTTGCAAGCACACCAATACTTCTGTCAATGATATGCTTTGTAGTGAAAACATGCTCTCATGATGAAATAAACCAAATACGCACAATGGGTACTTTATTTGAACTTTTTCTTAGAGCCTTGTTTTTCAATTTTGCAGACAAGGTCCGGTGTGACACGGGCACTGACTATAGTGAACATAAAACCTGGAAATCAAAAGAAATGAATGAACTGAAACAGTTTTGGCATGATCTTGGGGAAATTGCCCTATTGGCGGTAATGAAACCGGGAAAACAATTGATTTTCACATATGAGGATTTTAATAGCAAACAAAGAATTCTTGAAACTGGAGCTAAAATCGGTGTTATCATAAGACATGAGGTTAACACACAGCACAGGGTGCTGGAAGCACCAGAAATATTCTACTCATTCCCCCACCTTCTTTTTCAAGAGAAATGTGCAGGTGATTATATGTCGAGCAATACTGGCATATTTGAACAGAATCTGAACAAAATAACGAATGAAAGTAAGGCGTTGGAATTACTGTACACATTGTTATTCACTTGTTGCGATCACGCTGGCATTGGAGTGGCTGAGAGGATTATCAAGCATATTGTTCACATTTCAGACAGGTTTAGTGATAGCAGCGATCACACACCAGTTAACCACTCGCATCACCTGAAGACCGAAATGGAGAATTCCGCCTCTACAGATATATCACAGAAACTTACACATGGCATCAGCTCTAATATAAAATCGCTATTTGACCTCGGCATTTTGATCAATCATTCGTGTCAGTCTGAACATAAGTTCTTGCAATATCTTAAACAAATTTATGAGCACCGTTCATGGAAGCATGAAATATCTGGCGGACCACCTCTTTTGTATTTCTTTCGGTTTGCTGCAGACAAAAACATTTGCCTATCAAGTGATATACGTGTAGTTGACTTCGAAAACATCAGGGAGCCTGTTTCATTCACTAACCTATTAAATGTGACGTCAGTAGTCTGTTCAAACCTTAAGAGGTTAACTATCAATAGATGTTCAATAGTCTTACCGGCTCACACTGAATTACACAAGGTGACCAAGATGCCATCACTTCAGACCATACAGGTATCGGGCATCAGAGGGTCTATTTCACTGACTAACCTGTTGTCTATGACTTCAGAAGTGTGTTCGAAGCTAAATAAGCTAATCTTCGACGGATGTGCAATAACTTTACATTATACTGCATCAGTAAACAATATGAGGTGTCGTAAGATGTCTTCACTTAAGACCATGGAACTAAGAAACAACAGACATTTTGTTTCACTGACGGACCTACTGCGTGTGACACTGTCACTCTGTCCACATATATTTCACCTGTGGAACGATAATACCCTTGTAGAAGTTAGGACAAATCTTCGTTATTCAGACACAACGACACCCTCAAACGCCAGTGTCATCTCAATTCAGGAATTATCTTGTGAGAGGTCCTCCCAATGTACAATATCACTGACTGACTTCCTGGCTATGACTTCAGAAATGTGTTCAAACCTAGATGAGTTAACCATAGACGGGTGTACAATACACTTATCTGATTACACTAAATTACACAATGTGACTTGTTGTAAGATACCGTCACTCAAGACCATGAAGCTAGGAAACAACAGACAATCTGTTTCACTGAATAACCTGCTGGGTGTGACATTGACACTGTGTCCAAATATAAGTCATCTATGGAACGATATCACCCACGTAAAAGTTAAGAGGAAACCCCGTCATGCTGACATAACGTCAGCCTCAGACGACAATCAAGATATAGTGGCCATTTCAATACAGGTCGAGAAGTCCAATGTGAGATACTTACAATGTACACTATCATTCACTGACTTCCTGGATATGATTTCAGTAATGTGTTCAAACCTACATGAGCTAACCCTAAATGGATGTACAATAAAATTATCACACTGCACTGAGTTACATAATAAGACATTTCGTAAGATGCTGTCACTTAAGACCATGGTGCTAACAGATATGAGACAGTTTGTGTCACTGACTGACCTGCTGGCTCTGATTTCAGAAGTGTGTTCGAACCTTAATGAACTAAGAATTGAGGGTTGTGATGTTGCATTTATTCCAGATTGCAGGGAATTACATGATGTGACGTTTGGCAAGATGCTGTCACTTGAGACCATCGTGCTAACAAATATGAGACAGTCTGTATCACTGACTGACCTGCTGGGTGCGACATTGACACTGTGTCCAATTATATGTCATCTATGGACCGATGACACCCACGTAAAAGTTAAGAGGAAACCCCGTTATTGTGACAGAACATCAAGCTCACACGCCAATCAAGATATAGTGGCCATTTCAATACAGGTCGAGAACTCCAATATGAGATCCCCGTTTATATCACTGACTGACTTCCTGGCTATGACTTCAGAAATGTGTTCAAACCTAACTGAGCTAACCCTCAATGGATGCACAATAAACGTATCACACTACACTGAATTGCGCAATAAGACGTGTGCTAATATGCTTTTCATTAAGAACATGGTGTTAACAAACATGAGAGAGTCTGTATCACTGACTGACCTGCTGGGTGTGACATTGTCACTGTGTCCTAATATATGTCATTTATGGAACGATATCACCCACGTAGAATTTAAGAGGAAACCCCGTCAATCTGATACAACGTCAGCCTCAGACACCAATCAAGATATAGTGGCCATTTCAATACAGGTCGAGAACTCCAATATGAGATCCCCGTTTATATCACTGACTGACTTCCTGGCTATGACTTCAGAAGTGTGTTCAAACCTAACTGAGCTAACCCTCTATGGATGCACAATAAACGTATCACACTACACTGAATTGCGCATAAGAACCTGTGCTAATATGCTTTTCCTTAAGAACATGGTGTTAACAAACATGAGAGAGTCTGTATCACTGACTGACCTGCTGGGTGTGACATTGTCACTGTGTCCAAATATATGTCATCTATGGACCGATGAAACCCACGTAGAAGTTAAGCGGAAAACCAGTTATTCTGACATAACGACAACCTCAGACGCCAAATTGAATCAAGATATAGTGGCCATCTCAATACAGGTCGAGAAGTCCAATATGAGGTCCTCGCAATGTACAATATCACTGATTGAATTCCTTGCTATGACGTCAATAATGTCTTCAAACCTAAATGAACTAACCATCGATGGATGTAAAACAAACATATCACACTACACTGAATTGCGCAATAAGACGTTTGGTAATATGCTATCCCTTGAAAACATGGTATTAACAAACATGAGAGAGTCTGTATCACTGACTGACCTGCTGGGTGTGACATTGACACTGTGTCCAAATATAAGTGGTCTATGGACCGATGAAACCCACGTAGAAGTTAGGAGGAAACCCCGTCATGCTGACATAACGTCACCCTCAGACACCAATCAACATATAGTGGCCATCCAGGTCAAAACGGACTATGTGAGATCCACATGTACGAATATTTTGACTGACTTCCGTGGCTATGACTTCAGTAATGTGTTCAAACCTAAATGAGCTAACCATCTATGGATGTATAATAAACTTACTGCATTACATTGAGTTACACAATAAGACGATCGGTAAGATGCCATCACTTAGGGTCATGAAGCTAGAAAACAACCGACAGTCTGTATCATTGACTAACCTGCTGGGTGTAACATTATTACTGTGTCCAAATATATGTCATCTATGGAACGATGCTACCCACGTAGAAGTTAAAGGAAACCCCGTCATGCTGACATAACGTCACCCTCAGACACCAATCAAGATATAGTGGCCATCTCAATACAGGTCGAGAAGTCCAATATGAGATTCCCGCATATATCACTGACTGACTTCCTGGTTATGACATCACAAATATGTTCAAACCTAAATGAGTTAACCATCGATGGATGTGCGGTAGACTTACCTCCCCATACTGAAAAGCACACTGTAAAGATGCTATCACTGCAGACCCTGGTGCTAACAGATATGAGACAGTCTGTTTCACTAACCAACCTGCTGGCTGTGACAACAAAAGTGTGTCCAAATCTTCATGAACTAATTGTTAATAATTGTGTCGGACACATACCTGACCATACTGAAATACACACTATAAATTATGGTAAGATGCTATCACTGCAGACGCCTGGTGCTAACAGACATGAGAGAGTCTGTTTCACTAACTAACCTGCTGGCTGTGACAACAGAAGTGTGTCCAAATCTTCATGAACTAATTGCTAAAAATTGTGTCGGACACATACCTGACCATACTGAAATACACACTATAAATTGTGGTAAGATGCTATCACTGCAGACCCTGGAGCTAACATATATGAGACAGTCTGTTTCACTAACCAACCTGCTGGCTGTGACAACAGAAGTGTGTCCAAATCTTCATGAACTAATTGCTAAAAAATGTGTCGGACACATACCTGACCATACTGAAATACACACTATAAATTGTGGTAAGATGCTATCACTGCAGACCCTGGTGCTAACACATATGAGACTGTGTGTTTCACTAACCAACCTGCTGGCTATGACGTCAGTAATGTGTTTAAACTTAAATGAACTAATCATCAATGGATGTGCAATTGACTTATCACACTTCACTGAATTGCGCAATAAGACGTTTGGTAATATGCCATCACTTGAGGTCATGAAGCTAGAAAACAACCAACTGTCTATTCCACTGAGTAACCTGCTGGGTGTAACATTGACACTGTGTCCAAATATAAGTCATCTTTGGAACGACGACACCCACGTAAAAGTTAAAAGGAAACCCCGTCATTCTGACATAACGTCACCCTCAGACACCAATCAAGATATAGTGGCCATCTCAATACAGGTCGAGAAGTCCAATGTGAGATACTTACAATGTACACTATCATTCACTGACTTCCTGGTTATGACATCACAAATATGTTCAAACCTAAATGAGTTAACCATCGATGGATGTGCGGTAGACTTAACTCACCATACTGAAATGCACACTATAAAGATGTTATCACTGCAGACCATGGTGCTAACAGACATGAGAGAGTCTGTTTCACCACTGCATACCATGGTGCTAACAAACATGAGAGAGTCCGTTTCACTAACTAACCTGCTGGTTTTGATATCCCAAGTTTGTTCAAACCTAAATAAGTTAACCATCGATGGATGTGCGGTAGACTTAACTCACCATACTGAAATGCACACTAAGATGCTATCACTGCAGAACCTGGTGCTAACAAACATGAGAGAATCTGTTTCACTAACTAACTTGCTGGCTATGACATCAGAAGTGTGTCCAAATCTACATGAACTAATGATTCATGATTGTGTAGGAGACTTACCTTACCACACTGAAATACACACTATGAATTGTGGTACGATGGCATCACTTGAGGTCCTCACACTGATGAATATCGATCAACCCGTTTCACTAGCTGACCTGTTGGCTCTGACGTCAGTACTGTGTCCAAATCTAAACACGCTAGAAATCAAAAGGTGTGCAGTAGACATACCTCATTACACAGAATTGCACGATGTGAAGTTTGGTACGACGTCATCACTTAAGACTATGAGGTTAAGCGCCGTCAGTCAGAATGTGTCACTGACAAACCTCCTGGCTATGACATCGGTATTGTGTTCAAACCTCACTGAACTAATGCTTAATGGGTGTGTAATAGACATCCCTCAATATACTCAATTACACAATGTGACTTGTGGTAGAATGTCATCACTTGAGATCACGGGGCTGAGAAACACCAGTGAGTCTGTTTCACTCACCGATGTGTTGAGTATGACAGCCAAAGTGTGTCCAAGGTTGAAAGTCTTAGCGATCGTTTCGGAGTTCCGAGGGGGATCAGGGCTTTATATCGGATCGCACCAAACATGTGACACAATCTCCAAAATACTGTCCCTTGAATCCCTCACAATAGGTGGTCTGAAAACAAAAATGACTTCCCTCCTATCCATGATGGACACGATGTGTCCAAATGTGAAAGAACTACTGGTGGGTGACAGCAAGTTAGATGTATCAGTACTACCTTCAGACGCATCATGCAATAATCTCTCACTGGATGTCGTTTGGTTTGAAGACTGCACACTTTCTGATCCAGAAATGTCCATTCAACAGTTCATGACCACAATGTTTCCATACCTGAAATTTACAGGCGAGAAAGACGGTATCATAGTATACACTCGACTATCGAGTCAGCTCGCTGCACTTGATATGTTATAACCACATAACTGCTGTATCATAACTCCTGCGAACTACCAAACCCCGTATTTCTTTCAGGCAACTTAGCAATTATCTATTTACCCTATCCTGCTTTGAAATCAATGAAAAAAAGTGAAATCTGTTACCTTTATTAATTAACAGGAAGATAGTGCGCCTTTAACGATTGTGACATGTTGTTTCCTCTTTTGCAAATAGTCATTGAATAATATTTGTGTTTATAGACTTTCAATCATTTACGCAGAGAGTAAGGTTAGTCATCAAGCCGCAAGACTACAAAATGAATATGTAATGGAACAGGTAACACAGCTAGATTCCAATTGAAGAAGTAATGTTTCTTTTTCTAATTTGTGGTCTCATGCATAATCCAACATTGCCGTGGAATTTATGAAATTTACGGTTTCTAGGTTGCTAGGACATATCTACTAGTATTTTGTTGAAAGCAAATCATTTTTTTCAGTAAAATTGCGTCACGTACAACAATACGTGACTTTGATAGTTTAACTATAGAAGGATATATACAGGCCTTGGTATATACCACACGAACATGCTGCATTACAATGGTAATCGAACTGCTGGCTCATTACCTTAACCACTTGAAGACGGTTTGATTTAGATTTAACAAGCATTTCTCATAGACCTTGATACAAGATATCTCGTGTCCAGTCTTTCACAGATGAAAGATATCTGAGTTGTGATATTGCTCTCCATAATTCCTACTTGTCCCAACAAAATTATAGCCACAATAATAACTGTCAGGCCACCGATTAAGGACAATGATACATCGATTATAGGATCTGTTCCCGAGATATTCACATCTTAAAATATTCAACAAACGACAGGCCTAACGTTACATGCTCCATTCCTATTTTGGCAATAATTTGTGTTTCAACTTTTACCTATAAGCGGGTATTTCCCTTTCCAATTGTTCATATTAGTTCTGTAACATTGATTTGAAAAAGAAAATATGTTACTTCATTGTTCTCCAAACATACGCAAGATTTCACAAAGTGTATACCATTGACTTCATCTCATCGAATGAAATAAGTCCCACAATTCATTACGGGCTTGACAAAGAGACAATTGTGTAGTACTGGTCGTTTAAACAACTCAATTTCTGGTTTTCATTGACATAAATCAATATCAATCTAATATCATCTGAACAACTTAACGTGTAATGGTTTTTGAACAACTATACGTCCGATCAATTAACTTAACATCTAATGGTCATCTAAATAACCCAACATCTACTGGTCGTCTAAACAACCCAATATACTGGTCATCTGAACAACTCAACATCTACTGGTCACCAAAACAACTCAACATCTATGTCAGGTTAACAACCCAACATCTACTGGTCATCAGAATAACCCAACATCTACTGGTCATCTGAACAACCCAACATCTACTGGACATCTGAACAACCCGATGTCTACTGGTCATCTGAACAACCCAACACCTACTGGTTATCTGACCAACCCAACACCTACCGGTCGTTTGAACACCTCGGCAGTATCCGGTTCTTTAAACCATGAACCTCTACCTGGTCCAAAAGTATATGAAAAAACTTACAGACTCGGAGCGTGAATACCGCTTTCGGTGAAATTGTATAGTACTATTCATTTGACGTATTTTTTTTTTTAAATCGAAGTAACTTAATATCTAATTGTCATCTGAGCAACGCAACATCTATTGGTCATTTGAGCAATTCAATACTACTGGTCATCTGAACAGCCCAACATCTAGTGGTCTCCTAAACCAATGAGCATCTAATGGTTCTGAATTTGATATAAAACATCGTAAAGACTTCAAGAGCGAATGTGAACACTGCTTTTGGTGCACATGGTACATGTATATTTTGTACAGAACAAAAACAGGTTGTTACAAATATATAAGTCTATATTTGGCAACTTCCTGTGCTACGATGAACTATGGACAATAACTTCTGTAAATATTCTCCGTGCAATATATATGACATGTTTATTTCATACATGTGTTAGTGCGATATCATCATTGTATATAATTAGGTAATAATTGTTTGTAGTCCTATGAATGTTATTAGTCATCAGGTCGCGAAGATAACTATGTAGGAATATGTAATGGTGACTGAAAATATTAGGCCTGGACTTACTGTGTGAGAGAGGTTGTCACGAGACGTTTACGTCTTACCTTGTAGATCTTTCTCAATGTGACGTGGTGAGTGATGTTAGACGATATTTTGAAAAATGCTAGCGGTTCTGCTCTAATGAAAAGACGACGCATCTTCGGCGCTTGTAAAAGCTTTTTGCATCCCTGATGCGGACACATTGATTGGCGAATGGGCGCAGTTTATAACGCTGTATGTCTCACGATTTGTGATTAGATATGAGATCGACAGACCTCCTGTTGTTGGCGGTTTGAGCTGATAGTGACTTCGACTCTCTGTCCCACACGTGAGCCCTGCCTTAACACGCTCTCCGAACCAGTTCTTTTCCTGTCCAGTAGTCATGACAACGTGTCCGTGGAAAATGCGTGATTAGATGCCTGTAGATGTGTTAATTGTTTGTAGTATTGAAGATGTTGTTATGCACACTTCATGAATATGTCTTACATCTTCTGTACTTAATTGAAAAAAAGAAACACAAGAACCAGGCTGTATGTACACCTTATGAAATGTATGATACGAAGTCTGCAGATGCTGTGACATTAAAAATAGCCAACTTTTGTGGTACGTGCAACTATTTTTCTTTATTTATTTCATTTGAGAGATAAAAATTCGATTCAAATTAAATGATGTACATACTTTTTTTCTACAAAATAACAATTTAACCATACCTGATGAACACTGTAAATCAACGTTGTCACACAAATTCAACACATCAAAACAGACGCAACGCGTTATCACAGAGGCATGGCGTTATCGATATAGAAAGATACATTTGTGGATAACTCGTCAGCAGTGTTAATTGGCAGAAATTCTAGATGGAGTACCTTACCAACAAGTTTTTCAGGGTGATACCTATCTCATTATACACGGTTACACGTCGTTATCCCTAAGGTTCATTTTTCTGATCTTTCGTTAATCCGAAGGATCAAATACTACGCAATTTGGTTTGATGAACCCAAATTTCAAATTCGGATTGACGAGCCCTCAGATACTGATGTATAGGAAATTTGTGTGTTCAGAATAACGAACCTTCAAAATAACGATCAACCACATACACCTGGCATTTAAAACTCCTGAGATGGTATACTAGACTTAATGTTTCAAAATAGGAAAACTTCAAACAAATGTAATATTTTTTATAAAATTTCTGATTTTGATTAGTTACGTTACACTTTATGGTCTTTTTGACACTAAGGTTGGCCGCTGTATGAAGATGCTTTGATATTATTCTTCTATTTTTGTATTGTCAATACCTCTGTACATAGCCTACCTCACACCATCAAAAAGAATTGTGAGACTCACTTCAGTACCTGACAATAAGAACTTTAATTTTGGTTAGTTACGTTACATAAAGAGGACATGGAAAAAAATTGTAAAATTTTGTCCCTAAAGATTGCTCAAACTATGTTGATCTGAAACAAA
>JZLH01S0616229.1:10576-28511 GCA_001188425.1 Eucidaris tribuloides
CCCGCATACTACTACGTGGTTCTTTGCGCAAGAGCTGTATGGACAACGTGTCAGATGATGATCTAGTCCGGCCAAATACAGGATGGAAGAATTTTTTTCAGGACATCGACCACTGGGCAGAAATTTTGAATAAGTAACAAATGAAAAGAAAAACTTGTGCCCACGGACTGCATGAAAACAACCACTCATTACTTTTGTACACAAAAGTAATCAGAGTTGTCCTCCACTTGCCCCCCCCCCCCCAATAAAAGATGAAGAAGTACAGCACTGCCAAGAACTGGTAAGTTCAATTCCAAAAGGACAGAAGAAACCCGTGTGCGCACTGACCAGGTGTCCGTACAGCTCTGGCTCAGTCCACATACTACATGTAGCATTAAGTTGATTCATGCCCGTACGACCGAGCAGGCAACTGTCGACTGCAAGCAGTTAAATGCCAAGCTGCGGACACGGTTTTTAAACAGTGTGGACTAACCGCTTACGGAATACATATCTACACGGACTTTGGGGTACTTTTTGAAATATATAGTCGACAGAAAATAATGGCTTTAATAACATCAAGGTTGAAAATAGGTGTGATAAGTTTCTTTTCTATTCAGAACTTAGATCAGGCAAGAAAAAAAAGTGAATTTGACGATAATTTTATGGCTATGCACATACACGGCGCGGAATCCAAAATTTGGCATTTTGGTAAACGCCAAATGGCCAAAACCTGGGCCGAAACTGTAACTGCTTACAATGGGCATTGTCCCACATGTAACTACGGCTGGTGATTGTACGCCATACGTTTGTACGATCTGCTATGCAAAGCTACGCTGGTGATTGTACGCGCCCGTGTACGATAGTACGGCAAAAGACTCCGAGAATGCCCATCAAAATTCGGCGTTGGGTGGTCAATCGCGAGAAAACAATGGGCCACTGAACCAAAGACATCGCCGCGCATCAACATTTTGGGGTCTAAATGCGACAAGACACGGTCGCCGTTCGGAGCCTATTTCAAATATAGGATGGGTGGAATCGCGTCGAAAAAGCAAAAATCCGCCAAATTGGGGTAAATACGCCAAACCTCGCAATAACGTATTCATTGCATAAATAAGATTACAACTGTTCACTATACTCTTGTTTTGTCTGATTCAGCATGCCAAAGCTGTGTTTTGCACAGTAATACACAAACGTGTAATATGTTTTCATACATACATGTACTTGATCAATGCCATAGCAAGACTGTAAAATAATGTAGGCATTAAATTTGTCATCTTTATACATCTGTTTGTGTATTATACGGCCTACTATTTAAATCCATATTTGCAATTATTCTCATTGAATCAAGTTTCTTCATTACTGTCAATTAGGACTTTTTTACAGTATTTTCTTTTTCTGTGAAAAATTATATATCCAATAAGGTTAATTGTGGTTTTTGAGAGTTATGTGTGTATTGCTAAATTGCCATATAAGAAGATAAGGGTACATGTAACATCATGTCAGATTCTGATGCTGATAGATATGTCTGATAACAGAGTTTGAATTTATTGCTTCTTTGAACTTTAAAGAGCTGTATAGGGCCTACCACATTGTGGGCAAAGGCTTTAATCAATTTGAAAAATTGTCAAGACTTTGATATCTGACTACATAGTAGTGTTCAAATGGACAAATAAACACCGAAATACAAAAGTTTGGAAAGATATACTGCCAATGGCAAGTCATGCATGAATAAACAATTAATAGCTCAGGGCGAGTAGAAATAGCTCTAAATGTAGGTCTCAGCACAGTAATCTAAACTCATCCTTGGTCTGTCTTTCTACCTCGCATGGTACTTTAAATGCGGGAGGGAAATGGCAAGTGAATTCGCGGTTTCAATTTGTAAAATGCTTGTTATATTTTTGTCGACGGCTTTATTATATAGCACTAAATTATGATCATAAAATTAACACCCTTCTGGGAACGTGAACGGAGGCTCTAACAAGTAAAAGAATAACGCAGCACATTGCAACACTCACAGAGACGACGGGATGCTTTTTCTACAGGTGAACAAATGCCTCTCTAGACAATAATGACAAAAGAATTTGGTCAATACATATATACGTGGATCACAACGGTGAGTGTTGTAAAAATGGCTTATATATACCTCTATCCCCTAAATCACTCAACTCACATTTTTGAGACCAGTATATAAGTAAGAAACCAATAGAATTAATGAGATGAAGATTATCTAACACTTATGGGTATTATCTATAAACTAAAACCTCAATTGTCCAATCGGTTCATGCGAACAAGAACAATATCGCGTCGTCTCTTCAAATTCGTAGACACACCGACCTGTGAGTAACATCGAGCCCTAAGAGGGTTTAAACAATATTTTTGCTAGGGCTTCAATTCTGTAGACCATATCAAAAACACTGGTAACATGGGAATCATTAGCTTCAGCACCTTTTTTTTAACTGTATAAATAGGTAGGGCAGTAGCCTATCAGTTACATATTCTCACATACACTGAAAGTGAGAGCACATGATAGTTATACTTTCTTATTTTCAAGGTTTTTTGATGACTGTGTGGTAGATAACACCACTAAGATTGATACAGTACCACTACAACTCTATTCATGACAAAGTGCTTATATCTGAGAGTGTTACCAGCTGGTAATTAATATTTACCTGATGTATAAAATCTTCTCGACCATGAGCGATTTTAAATGAAGAACTGGTGCCAGGTTACCAACAAGTTTACCATTGGTGTATGAAGAGTCTGTATAAGGAATCTTTCTCTAGAGTTGGATTTTTGTCCATCGTGACTGAGCGAATGTAGATTAAAAAAGTAAATAGATATTCACAATGGAGGAATCATGATTATATTGTAAAGACAAATATTAACCACAAAGAGTAACCACCACCAGCCTAGAAAAACCGAAGCAAACAAACCACACACTAAAAATATTAGAGCAAATTAAACATATAACAAACCACATAGAAATCTTGGGTATCTCCTAATTGTACCAAACCAGAGTATCTGCTCACATCCTACCAATATGCTCGTAATGGCATCTTATTGATTTATGTTGCACGGATATTTTAATTAGTAATTGCTGTAGTGCATGGTATTGCTATATTATGCGTGGTCATGATTCTAAAAATGTCTTAGGTAGGCGTCAAGACACAATAACATGTTAATCTTAGCTTAGAACAGAAGCCTCACTTCTGTGAAGGTGACCTTCCCAATGGCCGCACGTTCAGCGGAGATACCCGCACACATAGCGCCTGGAACGAGATCTCTAAACCGAGCTGTGACGGCTCCACTAGTGACAAGACAGGTCGAGAGGGCGAAGCGAGTTCTCAAGATCTCTTATGTCGTCAATCTACCTTGCAGTCTAAAGTTCTTATTTGAGAAGCTTTGTTATTGGAGGGGCGTAATTTTTATGCCAGCCAATGTCGCTCTCAATCAGCTTTCAGCGGATCAGCGAGCGTTTGCGAAAAGATGTGTGTGTTCATAAATACAGGCACAGGCTTCACTGTAGGCACGATATATCGCCGCTAGCAGCACGCCACGATGATGGCGCGATATGGGCACCAATGAGAACTAGAGATGGAGTGGATGCGTTCAATTGTTAACAGTAGGTGAGAGAGTTCATGAAACTCGTGTTAGTCAACACAATTTTTATCTATCTTTACCGATAACTTTAGATTTCGTAAAATTAATTGCAAATAACAAAGCCTATTTTGCAATGACTGAAATAGCTAGCTTCTTTAATATATTCTTCTTGTGTTACGGGGAAACTAAGGGGTCTTGCTTTTCAAACAGTTAGGCCTGACGGTTATTACTTCACAACCTGCAGTACGAATTGAGAAATTCTGGTTTCCGTAACGGTGCGATTTGGCAACAAACCGATTTATGCAATGAAATATTCCAGGTGTCGGGCTTTTTTCCGATATGAGAGCTGTCGCTGCAATATATAAAATTTAGTTTGTTTGTGAGTGCAAAATAGAAAAGGCTCTCTGGAATCGAACCAACATCCAATCTTTCGCTGCGCCGCCAGGAGTGTAGGCAGTATTAATAGTTCTCTTGTTTTTAGAAACATACGGGTAAACGAAGGTAGCTGCTTCACCCGAAACAGGGCCGGACGTTCGTTCGCAGTGGACCGCGCAATAATGTGATGATGGGGGGCGGGCGATAAGTACTCATTGGTTCAGTGGCGCCATTGTTTTCGAGAGCGTTGACAGGCCAAACGGCCTGAATTTTGGAGGGCATTATCTCGGGAGTCATTTGGGGGCCGTAGTCTAATCGTACAACCGGGCGCGTGACAGATCACCAGCGTAAGGGCTTTGCCCACTAGATACAATCGTAGGAGAACGAAGTGACGTAGGCAATCACCAGCGTAGCTTAGCAGTGTGGGAAATGCGGCAGTGTACGACATCTGCACAGTTTCGGCCAAGGTTTCTTGGGGCCAGTTTGGGCGTTTACGACAAAAGAATGGCCAAAATGTGTGCATTCGTTCGGCCCGGTAGTGGCATAGGGGGGCCATAGAAGATTATCGTCAAATTCAGCTTTTTTTTCTTTGGGCCTTGATCTAAATTGCGTGAGAGAAGGAGAGAGGGGAAAACTTCATCACACGCTATTTGCGAGACGGTTGATGTTAGTTTAAAGGGGCCATTATTGTTCTGTCGGGGCTAGTATATCAAAAAAGTACGCGGGCCAGAAGTCGGCGTGAGATTGTATCCGAGAGGTGTAGTCCCACACGTTAAAAAGCTGCGTGTCACGCGCTGGGCATTGTAACTGTTGGGGCAGTGACAGGTTTGGCGCTTGCAAGAAACAAAAGACAAATATTTTGGTAGAGTCACAGGGGTCAAAGGTCAAGGTAAAGGGTCAAAGGTCAATGAACTTTGTCCCAAAATGTCATTTTCTGCCTATAAGTTCAGGAAGGAGTGCTCGCTGTTGTTGTAATTTGGTGGTTAGGTTCAAAACCAAAGGCAAATATTTAGGAAGATTCACAGGGTTCAAAGGTCAGGGTCAAGGGTCAAAGTTCAATGACCTTTGTCCCAAAATGCCATTTTCTGCCTGTAACTTCAGTTAGGAGTGCACACTGTTGATGTAATTTGATGGTTAGATTCAAAACCAAACGACAAATATTTTGGTAGAGTCACAGGGGTTAAAGGTGAGGGTAAAGGTCAAAGGTCAAGGAACTTTGTCCCAAAATGTCATTTTCTGCCTATAGCTTCAGTTAGGAGTGCTCACTGTTGATGTAATTTGGTTGTCAAGTTCAAAACCAAAAGACAAATATTTTGGTAGAGTCACAGGGTCAAAGATTAGGGTCAATGAACTTTGTGCCAAACCTATAACCTCAGTTAGGAGTGCTAACTGTTGGTATAACTAGGTTGCTAGCTGCTACAGAGTGGGCGGAGGCATACCCATTGACTGCGCGCAGTCAAACTTCTCTAGTTTGATATAGCGACAGAAAATAATGCTTTAAAATAACATCAAGGTTGAAATAAGTGTGATGAAGTTCTTTTCTATTCAGAAATTAGATCAAGGTAAGAAAAAAAAAGTGAATTTGACAATAAATTCTATGGCTATGCTCATACACGGGCGAGAATGCCAAATTTGGCATTTTGGTAAACGCCAAACTGGCAAAACCTTGGCGAAACTGTGAGACTGGCTACACTGGCATTTCTCACCGTGTAAGCTACGCTGGTGATGGTACGCATACGTTTGTACGATTGTACGGCAAAAAGACTCAGAGAAATGCCCTAAAATATCGGTCTTTGGAACATTTTCGTCAAAAACAATGGGCCACTGTGACAATAAAGACTATCGCCGCATCAAATTTTGGGGTCGACGCGAACCGAACGGTCGCCGTTCGGGAGCCTATTCCAAAATTAGGATGGTGGAAATACCGTGAAAAAAACCAAAATCGCCAAATACGGGGCAAAATGCCAAAACCGCCAAATAACGGTATTATTACAAAAGATAATATATATATATATATATATATATATATATATATAACCTACACAGTTGGTTCATTTTAACCCCCCCCCACCTCCATATACTTTAAACATGATATATGGCTAAAAGTGATTCTATCAAAAGATTAGTAAGATATCAAAGTTTTCCAAAAACAGAGTGCTTGCTGATTTCACCCATGGAGTAATTGCTCTTTAAGTTGTATGTACCATCAAAATAAACATATAGGTGAATTGATGACCAAAATGGAAGTTTATTAAGGGGAATTCTGCTCTACCAATCAGCCCCCCCCCCCAACACACTAAAAAGGTTAGTGCACAACTGCTATATGTTTCCATCGTCATCTGTGCTATCCCAAAATTTTTCACTCACTACATCACTGCTGCTTCATCACCATCACAAATGACATATTGGCCGAAATGTGAAGGCGCCACAACTATCTTGATTAATGTAATGAGATGTAACAAAAAATGTTCATGGCATTTAGAACCATGTGAAGTTTAACAGTCACTGCTAAACTTCACAGAAACCTGAAGGTCTTGAACATTTCCTGAATGTGAGTTTGTATTAATTATCTTAATTGGGTAAACTTGAGAAAAGACAAAATTTGTACATGATAATTGCATTTGAAAATTGCAAATTTTTTGCACATTTTTTTCCTACACAACTATCTTGATTTAAAGAATGAGATGTAATAACTGTCAAACTTGACATGAACCTAAATGCCATGAATGTTTCATGTAGATATTTTTGCATTATTTATCTTAGTTGGATAAACTTGAGAAAAGCCTTAATTTGTAGACGATAAATTTATTTGAAAATTACACATTTTTTCCAACTGAAGAAAGTAATATGTGTGCCACAGCTTGACTACCAAATTCTGTCTTTCTTTTATGTAAGTGTGTGTGTCTGTGTGTTTGTGAGTGTGATATTTTGTAGGGAGGGGGATGAGATTTATTTTGTTTGAGGTGCAATAACATTTTAACATTTCTCATTCTTGATCTAAGTGCCACCTGAAGCTTAAAGACATTATCTAACATTGTTGAAGCACCATTTATTTATTTTTTCAACTTCAAAAATTCTATAACACAGAAATCTATGTGGGAAAACTGGAATGGTCACTCATTGCATTTCATGTTTTAAAAGCACTTGATGATCGTTTTGAACTACAATTCTTTTCAGGGCTTCATGTTAGAACATTATCAGAAACACCAGCATGGAGGATCATGCTTGTAGCTCAGAATATTTTCAAACTAGAACATTGTTAAATGATGCCTTTAAATTAGTCTCCATTGCCACACCACTAATAGTCGTACAGACAGCTGCAACATGTGAATAGCTATGTGATAATTGCTTGCCAAGGAGGCGGTAAGTCCAACCAATCATATCATGCATGTCTTTCCACCGAACTTGCTAGCATTTCTTTCATTCCCATGGGCTCTATCTCGTTGAACAAGTTGTGGTCTACAGTTTGTACTAACTTCACACGTTATCTCTGCCTTGGGTGAAATTCCACTTGAAACATTAGTCAAACATTACTTTGAGAAAGAAAACAGCTGGTAAATTTGGGCTGACGTGTCTTTCATTCAGTAATTATCTGAAAAGGAATGGAGAGTATTTATAGCATTTTTGGGTGGTGTTTTATCATACAATGTAATGTATGAAGTAAGAGATAAGATGATATAAGATATGATGTGTAGCTAGAAATTAAAGTTGTGGGAGGTGGTTGGTTTCAAACTTGTGTTTCAATTAAAAATCTGAACTTTTGAATTTATTTCATGTGCCCTAAAATGTGTGCATTGAGGATACAGCCACAGTTTCAGTCTTCTTTTTCACTCAATTTGACAGGGCAGAAATGGAATTAAGTTTTTCACTTTGGATACCAACATCTTTCCTTACTAAATGTAACGATGATGTTGAAATTTAGAGAAGATTGAGACAGCCATGTTTTAAATCAAAGCCTTTTATTGTGGGCAGAGATAATTAGATGTAAAGAGAAGATAGCCACTCTGTTGTACTCACTCATGCCCCCCCCACACACACACACACACACACACACACATATCTTGCAAGTATTGAGCCCAACAGCAGATATAACAGATCCTTCACACACCCCCCCCCCCATGTAACTTGCTTCTTGTAATACATTACCAAACTGTGTTTCAACTGCTGTCATGAACATTTGTAAGAAACAGGCATGAAACGCAATATACATAACTATGAAAGTCTTGTTTCTATATGCATGGTTTGAACATTTAGATTTCCCTTACTTTACAATAAGTAGCTGTCTTTCAGAAGGGTCTACAGACCTGAATTTCATGTATTTTGATGTCCCAAGTGAAAATGTATATAAATGATTACCTGACTCACAGACAAAAGTATTGCCAATGAAGAGATTATCGTGCAAGAAAATGATTTAAGCTGTCCTATTTATCATTTAGAAGAAGATATGTCATAAGTGATGCAGCTTTGTGTTTCTGGTGCAATCTGTAATTGATCATTGCATTTTAAAAGGAAATATTCAAGCAGGATTATGCAAGGAAAAAAAAAGATCATTTTTTTTACTCATAGGTAAGGTAGCTGAGGTTGATGACATAGCAGTAACTGACTTCAGAGTACTAGTTTGTTTATTACTTTACATAGCAAGAGGGAGATTATTGTCATGAAAGTTGTGCTATAAATGCTAATTTCTTGCGGATGGGAAATCATACTTATATTTTGACGGTACCTGTCAAGCAGTTACAAAATCAGGGATTTTCAACAACTTTGTGTGTTTCTAATAATGGAAATGCCCTCCAAATACCTCTACAAATCTTGTGAATTTTTAAATGCTGTGTGGCATTTACAAATCCTGGAAAATTCCGTCTCCAGCTTAGTGGTGGCAGATTCACATTTTTTAGTGCAATGGACTGCATTGTTCCATACATGATGTGATAAAATAGACTTAGCAGTTGTAATGTAGAAGGTGGCATTCATGGTTTGCATAGGTGAGAAAGAAAGTTCACTTCGAGTTTCTGAAGATAATCATTACTTAGGCTCATTTGATTTTGTGTCAATCTGACCAACCGTTCTTGAGATGAAATGTATTTGAGATCATGATGCAACTACTGAAATACAGATGTCACATGGACCCAGAAGTACGTAAAGTGGAATGAAACCCAAACATCTTCCTGCATTCAGAGAATACAGAACAATAGAAGAAATAAAATAGTGAAAGTTTGAGCAAATTTGGTTGAACTGTTCAAGAATAATTAATGTTCAAAATTTATGTAGTCATCATCATGGAGGATTCTTAAATTGGCAAACTCTGCCACTTTTTGAGATGAAAGTGTGGAGAACTCCCCATTGGTTTTGTACACACATTTTCACTTATTCTTATTTTTTACGAAATATCTGTTTCTGCTTCACAAGTATATCCCAGCAAAAATTATTCTACATGTTTTTTTTCTGAAAGAATTTGATTACCTCCTCAACTGACATTTCAGAAAAATGTACATTTGTGAAAATTTGTGCACAAAGCCAATAGGGAGTTCTCCACACTTTCATCTCAAAAAGTGGTAGAGTTGCCAATATAAGAATCCTCCATAATTAAGATTAAATAAACTTTGAACATTCATCTCTTGAATGGTTCAATCAAATTTGCTCAAACTTCCAGTATTTTCTTTCTCTTATTGTTATCTATTCTCTGGATGCAAGTAGATGTCTGACTGACGGCTGACATTCATAAAAAGACAATACCTACTAGATCGTATGGTCATATTCTTGTGGAGAACATGTGCAATGACATTCCCCACCAATATCATCCGTGTATCCCAATTATTTTAACCTGTTGAAGATGGTTTGAGTTTGCTTTAACATACATTTCACACCGGCATCATGACAAGATATCTCGTCTCTCATCTTCAACGACTTAACCCGTTGCCTCCGAGATTCTGAACATCCCATAGAGTTAACACAAGGCAGATCTGGTTCCCGTAGCTAATGGGTTAACTGTTCAGGGGAGAGTGAAATAACATGGATGCATAATAAATAGGATGGCTGACATGGCTCTTTTTTTGCAGATTGAACTCTACCTATCTACGAGATTACATAAAAAAAAGAAATTAGATACAAGGCTTTTGCACATTTATCATGTTGTTTTCATGCTTCACGGTATTCAGGTTTAATATTCAAGTCAACTATCAGTAGTAGATATGAAAGAACTGAATGACATTCAATTCCATGTGTAAAGTTGCAGGCTAATAATGACCACAGTTTTGAAAAATGTGAGCTACTTAATTCTCCATGCCCTAAATGTCTTCGATAAGGTCTATAGTAGGCAATAGTATTTTTACCTGCAGGACTCTCTTGACACAAGTAACTTGCCAACCATTACTCCCACTGCAGCCCAAAATTGGCCATCATTTATTCTTGCATATATGTAATTGATAAAATGTTGTTATGCAGACTTGTACAGTATACTTTTATTCAAGTTTATAGTTTCTCACTTTCAAACTTCTACAAGTGCTTTTAATTTAAATTGTTTCATTCTTCAAATTTCAATTAAAATGTGCATTTCGAGAAGTCACAAATTTGAGGAATGCCCCAAAGTACCCCCCCCCCCAAAGATATTACCAGAGTCTGGGTTTAAGTAATGCATCCGCTGCTCAGGGAAAAATTTTAGCAAAGATTTTTTGATATTTATTTCCTGTATTTTAATTGCAATTACCTGTTGTTGTTTTTTTAGCTTCATTTTGAAAATGTCTTGATTTGTATTCATTGCTCTTGGTGACAACTTTTGTAATGTGCATTATATTTCAGGATTATGGCATAACAGTGTTGCATTTCCATTTGAAATGTTGACAACATTAAATTGTGTTTTAGATTTCACACGATATTTTGCAGCCATTATGTTTGAAAAACAGCCAATGTTTTTATGCATGGAATTGATTTTGTAAAGATTCTTGGGGGAAAAATAACGTATCATTCAAACTGGTCCAGTGTTTACAGATATTTTGAAGGAAAAGAAAGCTTCAGGAGTCCAAATTTGGCTCAGGGGGCTACTTATTGAATTCATGAAAGCCAAAATGATCCACGTGAATGCACTTATGGACCATCCTTACCGAATAGTAAGGCTGATTTTGTATTTAATGACCCATTCTGAGGATTGTATTCTAGGTGTATTGTACCCATAATTAGGACAATATTTAATGTAATTCAAATTCATCTCCTCCCAAGGATAATGTGTTATCTTTAATGACGGGAAGAATCCCACAAGGTGAGTTGAGAAACCTTTCATATCCAAAAAGTATAATTTCATCGAATCGTGGAGACATATTTAGCTTACTTGATAAACCTTGATTTAATGCGAAGAATCTGGGTTGGAGTCCAAGTCACCGCAGTTATGTCCTTGGGTAAGGTACTTCATTACCTCGCACCTTAGATAGGACATGAAGCCTGATGTCCGACATTGAAATTTAAAAAAAATCAGCACGTAAAAGAACTAGCCACACTTCATAAAAAAGAGAAGGCTGCAAACTTGGTGTGGTGGCAACATGCACCTACTCATATTCCATCCTTAATGTGATTTGCATACACCTAGAGTACTGATTAACTCTTTGTATGCTTCAATCGCTGATTTGCACGGTAATATATTAGGCCTAAAAAAAAATTGTTGTATTGGCGTAGCCCGCCCGACCCTAAAAATATCCCCCACCCTACTTGTTTTTTTTTCCTTTCTTTGTATTGCTATCGATAGTATCGATATCGCATATCGTGCTGACTTTGCGATCGAATTGAAAACCCGGAAGTGTTGCGGACATAAGAGCGATTTTCCAGCTGTATGCGCGCATACAAAGCACTTCATGCGCTTCTGCATGGAGCCTCGCTAGCTATAGCCTCTAGCTGTGCTAACTACATGTAGCTAGCGATGATCGAGCTGTTAAACTCAGCATGGCGTCTTACGCAGTAAAGGTAACGGGCACACTTGGTCCCAAAATTATTTTCAGTGTCCTTCTCAACTTTGGTTTGAATGATGTCATTGATGAACTATTGCAAGAAATAGCAGTTTCCGAATTGGCCAATTGTAGGCTTAAAGCATTGAGCGCTGATCGTGGCCCATTAAAAAAAAAAAAAAAACAACTGCCCTACCGACCCTATTTTTCAGTGAGCCATTACTCCAATATAACAATTTTTTTTTAGGCCTTAGTCTAATATTTAGCAAATAATTAACATTTAGGAAGGTGATGGGACAAACTATCACCTTCAAGGCGATATTGGATATAGTTATCTTTCTAAAGTTAAGCTGAGGAAAGATAGTATCTACATTCAGATCGCTGAGGAAGTAGTAATTTGTCTCATCACCTGAAATCAAGAGGTGATTATTTGCTTTGTATTCCACATCTGAAATATTTATACACATTACCGAAATAAAAGGATATTTACTTCTTTAAAGACATTGTATAACAATGTTTGCAGTTTAAAAAAATCTGAGCTACATGATACCCCATGCTACCAGTGTCTCTGATACAGTCTAAAAATGAAGTCCTGAAAACAATTGCAGTTTAAAATGATCATTAAGTGCTTTAAAAAAGTGAAAATCATTGAGAGACCATTCCAGCTTTTCCCCACAGACTGCTGTGTTGCAGAATTTCCCATCGGCGAGATGAAATTAATGTGCCAATGTTTATCTGCACATATTGTATTAGTGACAGCATAACTGTCCAAACTTTTGTGTTCTAGGGTGTTTATTTGTCCATTCAAATACTGTCAGACATGTCAAATAGCAAAGTTCGACAATTTTTTAAACTGGTCTTCCACAGTGTTATATAGTGTCTTTAAGAGAAAGAAAAGCTATGGTAACGTACTATCACACAGGGTGCAAGACACATACATGTTGAGCACACTCAAAAATATTGATAACGCATTGGGAGTCTGTGGACTACACTGTCACCGTTGTATGCAACAAACTTTTCTTCTTTGTTGATTGATGGGCAAAACTTACGCTTTATCATGTGATTAACTCTATCGAATTTACAACAAGATTTTTGGTATTTTGAATATTTATAAACATTTTTTATCAATGCCTATCAACGAAAAGTGGGTACTAATGTTCTCCCCCATCCCTGGCCCTGCTAGTAATCTCACAGTATGGGATTCT
Organism: Eucidaris tribuloides; assembly: GCA_001188425.1. Classification (NCBI taxonomy): domain Eukaryota; kingdom Metazoa; phylum Echinodermata; class Echinoidea; order Cidaroida; family Cidaridae; genus Eucidaris; species Eucidaris tribuloides. The sequence goes on from JZLH01S0616229.1 coordinate 23,664, forward strand.
TCATAACGGTACAAAGGACTTTCCAGTATTTCTGATATTCTACCAAAAGATACTCATAGTAAATTGTTTTGGCACTGTAGGGTGTTAAACATGGCACATGAAGAGTTAAAGACCTCCTTGAAAATAAGATAGTTGGAAAGCTTTATAGACTTTCCTTGATACCATTCAAGATAAACATTTTAGAAAATATTTTATATCTCAAACAGCATTTTGAATATAACAGGAACCAGCCAGAAAGTATTACTGTGCAGCAATGCCATTTCATTTTATGCTGAATTTACACTTCTTACTGTTCATATGTGAGTATGTGTCGCTCATAAAGAGCAAAATACTTTTTGATACATACCTATCTTTCCATCTTTATGTCTCACCCAAACATGTATATTGTCTGCAGACGTCAGTTGCGTATTTTGTAGGGTAATTAATTGGCCGTCTGCGTCAGCTCCTCATTTACAGTGAAAAGGAAAAATAGTTTTAAAAATATGACTCTCATTGTTTTCCAATAAAAATCTGCTTTGCGGAGTCATTTGGATGCTTTAGAAGTTGAACAGCTTGCCTTTCCATGCCGATTCCTTCCAAGATCAAAGAAATATGACCTTGATAACAGTGGGGTATCCAGGACTTTGTTTTGTGGGACAGAGATGAGGGAGATGCCTTTACTGACAATAATTTGAAGGGCAAAATAAGAAGGGAGAGGGGGTGGTAGTCAGGTACCAAAAGTGTGTATTATGGTGCAAACAATTTACAGGGCCAAAAAAAGGAAAACATATGACATGCTCAATCCTCCCCCCTCCCACTCCCTTTCTTTCCCCACTCCCTTTCTTTCTCTTTGAGTTGTGGGGGGGGGGGTCACAACTGCTCCATCACTTCCTGGTGAAGCACGTGCTTGATAGAGTCTGTCTGGATGGCAGTTTGTCTATTTTTGTTTTGTTTTTATATCTTGCATAGCCAGCAAAATATAAAATGTCTATGAATGTGGCCATGTTCTTTAATTATTGTGATTGTTTATTTTGTGTGATCTCATTTCTTTGTTTGTTTGTTTGTATTTCAACCATGTGTACAGCCTCTAGATTTATAGGATGGATTTGACATGTTCTATTTAACCATCACTGCCATTGTAACAGAAGTAAACATGTGAAGTAATAAACAAACAAAAACAGCAAATTGTCAGATTTCTCAGAAATCCAGAGAGTATTCCAGCAATATTTATCTGGTTTTGTGATCCCTTGATCAGAGTGAAATCCCCCCCCCCAACTTCCAAGAAAAATAAAACCAAAAAAAAAGCTAAGAATGAATGAAATCTCTACCCATACTGTGGTTACTTGCCATACCAAAATCAGGTTTTATCAACAAGCTATTTGTGATAAAGATTTCAAGCAATGCAGTATAGTTTATGCAAAGTCATTTTTCAAACAAATTGAGCTGTTGTTTGAAAAATGTGCAAACTATACTGCATTGCTTGAAATCTTCAGATATGTAAAATTAGATATTAACACTATGATTCATTATTATGAAAAGGATCAAATAAATTGCTCAAATTTGTCAAAATGTTTAAACACTGTGATTTATATTTGTATTAGTTGAAATTGGAAACTTTTTAATAAAATGTCTTATTTATGTTCTAAAAATAGACATTTTAAGGATATAATTAATTCAGTGCATGTTTGTAATAATATTGTCATTGTGATGAATGAGGAGTTATGCAGATTGAATTTGTATTCTTTATAATAATCAAGCTCACAATACAGAAGATTTAATCCGACAGACCTAGGAAAGAAATATTAGAGGATTTGTATATATATGTGTGTGTGTGCGCGCGCGCACACGTGCGTGAAAACTAGTTGCTTATTGACTGGAGCGTAGAGTATTGTAACCAATGTTACAGTGATTTATGATTCTGCGAGTGTGTAAACAAGTCCATTGATTATTTTATTCAGTAGCTCATATTTTTGGCAGATTAATTTAATCTGAAGTAGAATGTTAAAGGTACTTTAATGAACATTTGTGCTGTTGGTGTGCTATAAATCATGTAAAAATGTGACGGTCATGCCCTCTGTATAAACTTCATTCAGGGAGTAATTTGTCTAATGAGAATTAGTCAAATAGAGATATCATGATTTATTTGGTATTTTCTAATTAAAAGTTGTCGTGAATGGGGCATCAGTTTTTGCTTTTTGATGAAATGACTGTCGAATGAAGACTGCATTAACATATTGCTTTAAACAGTGGTATAAGGGAGTGGGACATAAAAAAATTTGGGGATCATTCCCCTGGGGAGGATGATGATGATGATGATGTAAAGGTACATGTGCATAGTTTTATAGGGGAGAGGCTAGAGATTTGTTGATGAACATTTTTCAGTGTGATGAAGTCTGAAACTACCAGTAAATGAAGCAAGTATTGAGTTTTGGGGAAAGTTTGCATAGTTTTATGCAATTGCAAACACTTTTTTTCCAATATGTAATATTTGATTTTTGTTTAACCCCTTGGGGACGACGGGCTTGTACAGAAGCCCAGAATATTGCACACTCAGAGACGACGGGCTTCTACTCTACAGAAGCCCAGAAATTATGACAGAAATTTCGGTAAAACGAGGGATAAACGGTTTAGTTTTATTTCTAAATGCATCTGTCCACAAAATTACACATTTCTGACAAGTATACAGTAAGAAAATAAATATTCTGTGAAGAATTTTATAAGAAAACATTTGTTTATATTCCATTCAAAGTCAACCACGTGATAATTGCGTCGTCTCTCAATGAACAACAGTGATCTATAGCATCGAGCCCAAAGGGTTAAGGAGGAAAATGATATGTGCAGTTGAAGATTTTTTTTTAATCAACTGAATTTGTATTCATGCATGTTGACATCCATCCCACCAATTGGACTAAAGTATACATAACTACATGCTAACCATTTTCACTTTTATTGGTGTAATGGTTTTTTTAATGAGTGTAAAAAAAATATCAATTTTGTAAAACATACTAAAACAATAAATAGTAGAGGCTTGATGGAAATCTCCTTTTCTTTGTGCTTTGTCATCCTTGTGAAATCTAATAGATGATTTTTTTTTCTTAAAATACTTTTTCAGATGCCATTAACTTTTTGATAACAAAGTTCATGAACTTTTATTAGTGAATGTCAAACTGAAAGTAGAAGATCAGAAGTTCATGCCTATGAATCACTACATTTTGAAAGGAATAACTAAAAGTACCTAAGTATTAAATCCATAATTCTGCAAGATATCAATAATGTGATGAAAGCAGTTCCAAAAATCAATATTCTTTGTATGTCAAGCTGTCTAGGTGCAATCTGCAAATCCATGTACATGTATAAGAATGAATAGTAGTTAACCATCTTCATGCCCATGTATGCAAACACAAACACACACACACATACACACTACTCATACATATGCATGTAAACACTGTCACATACACACACACACACACACACACACACACACACACACACACTCACTCACATGCTTAAACACTGTCACATACACACACACACACACACACACACACACACACACACACACTCACTCACATGCTTATTTGTGTAAGATGCACACAGTACAAATTTTCTATTGATATTGCACCCTGGAGTCAATTTATCAAGTTCCTTACCAACCAACCATAGAATGGTATCGGTATTCATACATCTTTCTGCTGGCTTTTGAGTGATAACGTGACTCCTTCCACGTAATATCGATTCAGTTACATGAACGCAGTGTGGAATTATTGGACTTATACTAGAGACACTGTTTTGCGGAAATTGACTTTCACATCCTTAATGATGAATTGGGAAAAGTGATAAAAAGTCACAATCCTTCCATACATTTGCTGAATTTTTCATCAATATGGGGAATTTGTTCATTTTTGTGATTTTACTGCATAAATTTGCATTAACTTTGTTCAGGTATATTCAGAAGTGAAAATTTTTTGCGGTTACTTAGTTGCAAAATTTGGAATAATTTCAGCATAACCTAGATAAATTTTTGAACAGGTTTCAATAGGCTTCAACAAAGTTCCATTTGTACTTTAACAATAGGAGGATTTGATTTAAATTCCTTTAATTTCTTTAGGGATTAAGGTCCGTTCTGCAGTTGGTAGGACATCATGGTGAATATTTAACACTTGGGGTGCTGAGCTAGTATACAAATATATACTGATATGAGAGTCTCTGGTTGAAACTATGACGAGCCCGAGGTTACGTGGACTGTAGTATTTTTCCGAGGGGCGCAGCCCCGAGGGAAAATAGTTAATAGTCAACATAACCGAGGGCATCATAGTTTCAAACCATAGAGATATATACTTAAGAACACAAGAGGGCGTACTTTATAAAATGCCTGTGCCGACACGTAGAGCCGTCCGCCATCTTAATCCGGGCAAAAGTCGCACTTTGCCCGGATTTCCCGTAGAGACGCACATCAACCATAATTGCTTTTAGCCGGAGTTCTTGGTGCGGAAAGTTGAAGAATGTTGGATAAAACTATGCGCTGATGTCAAAACAACGTCTGTTTGATCCTAGTTGTTATATTTTGGTTATTTTTGCCATTTTGAGGTTAAAAATCCATTTTTTGGTAAAAATTGTGATTTTTCAGTCAGAACATTAAAAGAAAGGTTTTAACATGCCTATCCTATGGATAGATATGCTCTGTTTCCAGAAAATTCATTCATATCAAACAAATTGCACAATATGGGGCATTTGGCCACTTTTGGGGCTAAAAATCACATTTTTATGATTTTGGTCAAAAATTAGATTTTAACGCGGAAATAAGTTCTGACAAGTCTATAATATTTATTTAAGGCCTATTCATAAATGTATTTACCCATGATACCC
>JZLH01S0616232.1:3756-21038 GCA_001188425.1 Eucidaris tribuloides
GTTTCCGCTCTAGACTATAGAGCCACGCCTGGTTGGAAATTACGACCAGATCCCACATAATAGGGCCTAACCGTTGGTAATATTTCTAGTAAGACCCAGCCCAGTCTTGGTTTTAGTCGCCAACAGGTCACGGTAACCTAACCATACTCGCCCATAAAAGCAAGAGGAATATAGTGCAATGACCATACATGTACTTGACTTGACCCTGCTATGGGCACATCAGCAGAGGTGCTGTGGCGAGATTGGTAAGGCATATGCTTGATAATCTAGAGGTCTCGGGTTTTGAGTCCAAAGCCCGCCCAGCATTAATATCCTGCAGCAAGACATTTTTAATCTGCTTTGCTGCTCTCCACCCAGGTGAATAAATGGGTACCCTGGTCAGGTCATTTATAGCTTCAAGCGCGTAACAGCTGCTTAGCTTAAATGTACCTGTCATGACCATGGGGTAATAATAACACACATAGAGACGTGCGATAAGCTACGTGTGATGCGCTATACAAGAACGTGTTATTATTATTATCTTTTGATCTGTTTTTTTTTTTTTTACAAGACCAGGTCCAAATTATCCCTTACAAAGGATGTCTTCTTGATGCTTTCTTTCACAGAACCCGATCCGCCAGAAAATGTGACAGCAGTTCCTGCATCCAACTCATCTATCCGTGTTACTTTTGACCCTCCATCCTCTGGGACCTTCGATGTCTTCAGAATCCTCCTTAACAGCGGTTCCCAAATATTCACATTGGATAAAGCGATGAGAGAACTGATGATCGATGATCTTGGTAGCGATGCGTTGTACACTATCACTGTTGCCACGGTGATCGGTCTGGGAAGTGATGCGAAGGAGAGCATCGCAGTAACCGTTTCTGTTCCATTAGGTAGGAAGGCCAAAACCTTAATACTGGAGTTATCTGCAGTGCAAAAAATCGAAAAAAAATAATATAAACTCCTGATGACTACCAGAGCAATTCAGATCGAAACGTTGAGTGGGCTGAATAAGAGTTACCAAAATCTCAAAAGAAATTCACATGGTTTACTCTCTGCAAACTTTGTCTATCTACCTCCACCATGCAAACCTACCAACAATACAAATAGACTTGACATTTTACCAAAAACCTGAAGAAAATTTAAATTTGCCACAATAAAGACTTTCAAACCAAAATAATTAATTTTGAAAAGTCAGTGATTGTTAATGAGATTGACTCAGCCTTTTGGAGACAATTTGAATTCTATATTAAATGCATTCTCCATAGAACCCAACCCAAGATATCACTCATATTCTCTTTTTGAATGACAGACTGTATGTTTCACCACAGACCTATGAAATCATGAATGCAAAAAAAAAGATTCTGTGATGAATTGGTTTCTTTTTGTATGTTTTCTTTCATTGTAGTGGAAATGAACCTGATCTCCCGCTCAGACACGGAACTTGAATTATATTGGGGTACACTCCCTGGTCAGTACCAGGGTCTAGAGGTCGAGTATATCGCGTCAGGAGAATCGCCCAGAAATCAAAATATGCTGTCAAATTCATCTGTTGGTGTGACGCTGACAGGTCTGACACCGGGTCAAAATTACACAGTTTTGCTGTATCAGAGGTCAGGAAATAGTAGAGGGGACCTCGTGACCTCGGCAAACTTCCAACTCCGTGAGTAGGCTGTGATGTTATCCATTTAATATACTGTATACACTGAATATTTTGCGGTGGTTTTATTTTCCCGAATTTTGCGACTTATTGAAAATTTTTGCTTCTTGATATTCCTGCACAAAGTGAATGCAAATGGCATAAAATCGCGAAAGTATACCTACGCGAATTCGTCCTCTTGAAGCAAAATTGCAAAAATATATGTACACAAATATGGCATATATAGGCCGGGGGCCCAGGAGGTTTATTCAACCGAAAAGGGGACAAGCAACTGACCTCATAGGAAGTTGGCATTGACCGTGGACATCACAAAAATGCATTGCTGCCGGGTCTCATCGTTGGCCTTCCCGCCAAAATCAGCCTAATTAGCATATTCAGCTAATTAGCATAGGAGCCCTATGTAATATGTTGCTTATATTAAGTCAGGAAGCCTGAAAACACGGGTAATACAACTTTTCAGGGGTTTTCTATGACAAGGAATCCTTTTATGATATTAGTTTATATTTTCAAATACTTCAAGTGACTTAAATAGCCTGTTTACCATAATGAGCTAATTTGCATAATGCACAATGTTTCACTAGATGGCACATATACCATGTAAGACCTGAAAATGTTGTCAAGTGCAAGCTCTGTTTGTTGATTTGTTGATTTAGATGGGTATTGACGTAAATCAAGCTAGGTTACCGCCTTGACAGTCTTGGGTAATTATCTTCATTAGCCTAATTAGCATAATCAGCTAATTAGTATATAATGTCTCGTGTTAGAGCGAGGCCTAGGGGATTAAGTCAACTGAAAAGGGAACAAGCAAATGACCGCATAGGAAGTTGGCATTGACCATGGACATCACAAAAATGCATTGCTGCTGGGTCGCATCATTGGTCTTCCCCGCCAACATCAGCCTAATTAGCATATTTAGTTAATTAGCATAGGAACCCTATGTAATATGTTACTAAGACTGAAAACACGGATAATACAATTTTTCGGTGTTTTTTTATGACAAGGGGTTCATTTTTGATATCCGTTTATATTTTGAAATATTTTAAGTGACCTAAATAGCCTAATTACTACAATGAGCTAATTTGCATAATGCACAATGGTTAAGTAGATGATACCATATATCCCATGTAAATGACCTGGAAAAGTTGCAATCTTTGTTGATTTGGTAATTTAAGATGGGTATTGACGTAAATCAAGCTAGGTTACCACCTTGACAGTCTTGGGTAATTATCTTCATTAGCCTAATTAGCATAATCAGCTAATTAGTATATAATGTCTCGTGTTAGAGCGAGGCCCAGGGAATTAAGTCAACTGAAAGGGAACAAGCAAATGACCGCATAGGAAGTTGGCATTGACCATGGACATCACAAAAATGCATTGCTGCTGGATCGCATCATTGGTCTTCCCCGCCAACATCAGCCTAATTAGCATATTTAGTTAATTTGCATAGGAACCCTGTGTAATATGTTACTTATATCAAGTCAGGAAGACTGAAAACACGGATAATACAATTTTTCGGTGTTTTTTTATGACAAGGAGTTCATCCGTTTATATTTTGAAATATTTCAAGTGACTTAAATAGCCTAATTACTACAATGAGCTAATTTGCATAATGCACAATGGTTCAGTAGATGATACCATATATCATGTAAATGACCTGGAAAAGTTGCAATCTTTGTTGATTTGGTAATTTAAATGGGTATTGAAGTAAATCTAGCTTGGTTGCCACCCTTGCAGCTTTGGCTAATTATCTTCATTAGCCTAATGAGCATAATCAGCTAATTAGCATAGGTACAATATCCATATATGACACTAGTTTATATTTTTCAAATCCTTCAAGTGACTTAAATAGCCCAATTACCAATATGAGGTAATTTGCATATGTACAAAGGTTCATTAGATGGTTCCATATACCATGTACATGACCTGGAAAAGTTCTTAAGTACCAACTTTGTGTGTAGATTTGGTATTTTAGATAAGTATTGATTTAAATCAAGCTTAGTAGCCAACTTGAACAAAATGTCTAGATTGGCCTAATCAGCTAATCATTATAATATATGCAATGTGTTAGAGCGAGGGCCCAGGAAATGGAGACAAGCAACTGACCTCATTGGAAGTTGGCATAGGCATTACAAAAATGCATTGCTCCCAGGTCTCATCGTTGGCCTTTTGGCCAAGATCTGTCTTTTTAGCGTATAATATGTTAAATGTAGCATTTTAATTCAGGGAACTTGAAAGCACGATAAATAGGATTTTAGGGTGTTTTTCCATGACAAGGACTAATTTATGATACCAGTTTATATTCAAATAATTCTTGTGACTTAAATAGCCTATTTTCTATAAAGAGCTAGTTCTGCAAAGAAAGAAAGAAAGAAACCAATTATTTTTCTAGTTTGTCATCTAACAGTCTACACATGGCCCTAGGCAGCGGGGATGCTGGGGGTGCTGCAACACTCCCAGAAACTTATCAGGGGGTGCACACCACCCCCCTGCAAAAACTCGTGCATGTCATGATGCATAGCATAATGCTTCGTCCACGGCGGCAGGAGGCGGCTGCACCTTTTTTTTTTTCAATTTGGCCGTTATTTTTTTTTTTTTGGGGGGGGGGCCACGAAAGTTTTCCGCCGAGCCCCCCACCCTCCCCCAGTCACTCCAGACGGATAATTTACTCTGGCGCCGCCCCCTGGCTTAGCCATATATATCTCAGCACCCCCGGTGGGAAAAAAAATCGTTCCCAGCGGCCCTGAGTTTACCCCAATTTGTATCTTTCTAGATAAACAATGAAAAATGTAAATGCTAATTAGTTCATAATAATAATGCTTATTATTCACTAGGCTATAAAATTGCCAAAGACTGCCAAGATGACAGAAATGCATGATTTTATTTTTTACATTCCCCTAATCACCATCCCCAAGATTTTGCGCTCCCCCACAGATTGGTAGTCGCCCGTGTCCGACTTAACTGGACTACATTGTACAAAATTTTACTTAAGAAATAACAAATGGTGTCATATTACATGTAAATGGATTCCTCGTCATAGAAAAACGTCGAAACGTTGTGTATTTCTTGTTTTCGGGCTTCCGGCATTGAGCTTAGCAACACATTCCATCTTATACTGATTATGCTAAACTGCCAAAGTGGAAAGGAAGCTACATTTACTTCCATACACACCTAACCAAAAAAAAATCTTGTATTTGATAACTTTTTTAAGGTCATGTACATGGTACATCTACTGAAACATTGTAAGTATGCAAATTAGCTCATTATGGTAACTAGGCAATTTAAATCACGTGAAGTACTAAAAATGTAAACTGTTGTCATAAATCAATTCCCTGTCATTGAAAAACCCTAAAAAGTCAGAATATCGCTGTTTTCAGGCTTTCTAAAGTAAAATTAGCAACATATTGTACCTATTGCAACTAGCTGATGAATTATGTTAATTAGGTTTATTTTGTGCGAAGGTGAAGGATAAGACCCAGGAGCAATGTATTTTTGTGATGTCCACAGTCCATGCCTACTCCTTACAGGGTCAGTTGCTTGTCTCCTTTTTGGTTGAATCAACCGCTGGATCCCCGCTATTGCATGCACCCTGCTCTAACACGAGACATTCTACTTATTATTTAATTAGTGCAATTAGGCTAATAAAGATAATAATCCAAGGCTGAAAAGGTGACAACCAAGCTGAATACCCATCAAAAACACCAAATCAACAAACCTTGTACTTAAAAACCTTCCCAGGTCACGTACAATGTATTTGGTACCATCTACTGAACCCTTTTGCATTACGCAAATTAGCTTATTATGGTAATTAGGATATTAATATTTAAGTCACTTGAAGTGTTTGTAAATATAAACTGATGTCATAAATGGATTTCCTGTTATAGAAGACCTCTGAAAAATTTTAATAGTTGTGTTTACAGGCTTCTTACATGAAAATGAGCAACATATTACATATGAAACTTATGCTAATTAGCTGAATATGCTAATTAGGCTAATTTTGGCACAAATGCCTGCAATGACACCCGGGAACAATACGTTTTTGTGATGTCCTATGAAGTCAGTTGCTTGTCTCCAATTCGGTTGAATAAACATAGGTCCCCGCAACTACCCTGCTCTAATACGAGATATACTAATTAGCTGATTATGCTAATTATGCTAATGAAGATAATTACCCAAGGCTGCCAAAGTGGCAACCAAGCTCGATTTACTTCAATACTTATCTAAAACACCAAATCAAGAAACAAAGATTGCACTTAACAACTTTCCCAGGTCATTTACATGGTATATGGTACCATTTACTGAACCACTGTGCATTATGCAAATTAGCTCATACAGTAATTAGGCTATTTAAGTCAATAGAAATTGAGGTATTTGAAAATATAAACTGATACCACGAATGGATTCTTTGCCATAGAAAAAGCAGTTGTATTATCCGTGTTTTCAGTCTTCCTGACTTAATATAAGCATCATATTACATAGGGTTCCTATGCTAATTAACTAAATATGCTAATTAGGCTGATGTTGGCGGGAAGACCAATGATGCGACCCAGCAGCAATGCATTTTTTATGTCCATGGTCAATGCCAACTTCCTATGCAGTCACTTGCTTGTCCCCTTTTCAGTTGACTTAATCCCCTGGGCCTCGCTCTAACACGAGACATTATATACCTATTATCTGATTATGCTAATTAGGCTAATGAAGATAATTACCCAAGGCTGTCAAGGTGGTAACCTAGCTGGATTTATGTCAATACCCATCTAAATCACCAAATCAACAAACAAAGCTTGCACTTGCAACTTTTCCACGTCATTTACATGGTATATGGTGCCATCTACTGCAACATCGTGCATTATGCAAATTAGCTCATTATGGTAAATAAGCTATTTAAGTCACTTGAAGTGCTTTAAAATAGAAACTAATATCATAAATGGATTCCTTGTCATAGAAAACCCCTGAAAAGTTGTATTACCCGTGTTTTCAGGCTTCCTGACTTAATGTAAGCAACATATTACATAGGGCTCCTATGCTAATTAGCTGAATATGCTAATTAGGCTGATTTCGGCGGGAAGGCCAACGATAAGACCCGGCAGCAATGCATTTTTGTGATGTCCACGGTCAATGCCAACTTCCTATGAGGTCAGTTGCTTGTCCCCTTTTCGGTTGAATAAACCTCCTGGGCCCCCGGCCTAAATAATGGTGATTACACTGTACAAAGCATTTATCAATTAAACATTAGTTTTAGAAAGTGATAGCAAAGATATATTTAGAAATTGGACACCGATGTTTAGTGATTTAAAGCACAACGTTTAAGCCTCTAAACACGTTTACAAAGTGATAGCAAGAATGTGTTTAGAAGGCATTCACTTGCTAAACACATTTTTACAGTGTAGTATCATCAACTTAACTATCCATTAAGATATCTCTTCATTTATTAACATTCCAGATAAGAAAATTAAATGAACATTTTTTTTTTTTGTAATTCTTTGGTTTTCCAAAACCATATTGACATCATTGATTTCTAAATTATGAATTTACAACCATTCAGTAGAATGAAGACAACATTTTGTAAATATGTAACAAAAAGGCACAACTCTCTCAGTAGGCAACAATACCAACTGCATGCATGACAGCAAATTTAGATCCCTTTAAGGCAATTAAGACTCGACATAACATTTAAACATTATTCCGTCACATACGTGTTTCACAGGTATCTCCTTGGAACCCAGGAGGACAGACACATCTACCCGTCTGGTCATCACAGATGCCTCCATTGTAACATGAGTCGCAGACGTCTACACAACCACCTGTCACATTATAGCGACCAGCTGGACATGCTAAAAAGCATAAAATCATAGTTGATAATGCTCAGTTTTTCGAAATATGTCAGTGAGAAATCTCTACATAACTTTCCTTGTTCCAAAGTTTTATAGAGGTTGTAATATACGCATATCTTTCTTTTTGGAGTGATTTTTTTCTTCTGTTTGTTTCTGATGCAGTCATAATAATAATCATAAAGTCAAATTTATAAAGAGCACAAAAAACTATTCAAATATATTCTAATGCGCTGCAAGATCTGATATGCTTGATACATACACTATTACATAAATCATGATAAAAACACACATATTTTTTAAATTTATTTTTTTCTATTTTGTAAACATTTTGATAGATTTTGTTATCTCCAACCTATTCAAAAGATAAATGTGACAAAAATAGATTATTAAACTTAATTATTGGGGGTGAGGGGAATTTCAAAGTCACACCTTTCACTTAACAATATGTATCCTTGGGTCATTTTCCCCCACGCCAGAGCATTTTTATTTCGCCACCAGTGTTTTCGTTCCCCCCCCCCTGACTCGTTACACTTGTTACATGAAATCTCTTCTATTGCACTCCAACATGACATATCCCTACCGGAAAGAGCACAATGTTGTCCACAGTGTGTTTACCTTGTGACAAGAGTGTGAACACAATGTGGCACTATGTGAATTTTCCCATTTTCACAGTGTGACACTATGATCACTGTGTGCTCTTAGAGGTCACACTGTGACGACCCTGTGTTTTTCTAGCCACTCTGAGGATTTGACCCATTTTCACAGAGTGACACTGTGATCACTGTGTGAACACACTGTGACGACATTGTGTTCTTTCCGACAGGGATTACCACACACAACGACACAACTGACATCTGCTATGGTGGAGTTTAAGGGTCTCAAAGACTATATATGACTGCATATAACCATTTGCATATCACACTGAAATAAAGAATTACTTTAAAAGGGCATCACCAATTATATTCTTTAATGTGAATATCCCAAGATTGAGCTCAACGTTATTCTCATAATAATTGCACTGTCATTTGCGATATTTTAACAGTTGAAAGATTAGCGTGAATGAACAACTGCAAAGTGCAGCTGAAAACACAAATTTTCTTCATTTCCGATGATTCGCACAGATTTCTGATTAGGGGTAAAAGGCATTTTGCCCAATAAACATACAGAGTGATCACTAGTTAGTAGCTAGTTTGGCAGCATTGCTATTTACAAGTATGTCTCGTCCCATCATCGACAAATTTTGTGCAAATTCATGCCACTTTCTTACCTCTGACAATGAGTCTCATCAGTCCTCCTCTCGCTGCGTTCCTCTGACCTACCAAATGGACTTCATAAACTCCTCCATTAGATGGCTGCACTGCTCCAGGGATGACATAAGTTGTGTTAGATCCAGCATACAGCACATCGCCAGTACCATTAAACCGCCAGATTTTCTCTGACTCAGATGGTCGACGTTCAGTCATTGCAATGGTCACATCCATGTCACCCTTGCAAACTGATTTTGTGAATCTCCCATTGGCTGGAACAAAAGAGGCTGAAATAAAATTAATGTAAACAATAAATTTCCAGTATACATTCATTAAACCAAACTTTTCAATTTACACACGCAGAAATAGTAAAAAAAAAAGTTGTGCTGGTCAGTGGCATACAGAGAAAATAATAAGTCACACGTGCCCACGGTATCACAGAAACAAACACAGACACACGCACAAGTCAGACAGACAAATACACAAAGTACAGGTACACCTAATGGTGTTATACATGTATTTCGCAGGCGAAAATCACCCGTGCACACACGCACACATATAGAATCACACTACAAATCACATTATTCTACCAGAAATGCCATTCTCTGAGTTTTCTGGAATCTTATACTTGGGGCTGGATCAATACAATAGCCCGACCGAGCGTTAGGGGGTCCACCAGACATGGTTTGTGTGGGGAGGAGGTATCCCCATTCTGTTGTATTTGGATAAAAAAAAAATCAGATCATACGTCTCAAAACACATTTCCTAGTACTCCATTATTCCATAAAACCGAGTTCCTGCTTTCACAGCAATTTATTGGGTACAATCCAATGGAATTTCTTTGCGTCATTCAGTTGTGCCATAAATTTCTAATGTATGGACAAAGCCGAAGAGGGCAATAACTGTCTATTTTCCGTCTTTGGTTACACTATATGTACACATAATGACACATGCCAACACAAATTCACCCCCCCCCCACACACACACAAAACACACAAAGGCCTACATACAACGCACAAACACACACAACACCCCCACACACACACACGCACAAGACAAGCAGACAGACGCTACAGACACTCAAATGCACCACACACACACACACACACACACACACACACACACACACACACACACACACACACACACACACACACACACACACACACACACACACACACACACACACACACACACACACAAGTAATCAAACACACAAGTTTCACATATGTTGATGACAATCGTAATGAAGTTGGTAGGACAATTTTGAAGAAAGAGTGCCGTCTAAAAATACGATGACGCATTTACGGGTGCGAAGATATTTTGATAGCATTTCGATGAAATCATCAATATTTCTTAGAAAAAGGTCGCATTTATTTCTACGAAATTCACAATTACCTGGTTTATTTCAAATTGTCTTTTAAAAAAGTGTGCATGTTTGTGTGTGTGTGTGTGTGTGTGTGTGTGTGTGTGTGTGTGTGTGTGTGTGTGTGTGTGTGTGTGTGTGTGTGTGGCGTGTGCGTTTGTTGTGTGTGTGTGTGTGTGTGTGTGTGTGTGGGTGGGGGGGGTGATCTCCCTCCGCTGCAGTGGATAAACGGCCGTGGTACGTCTTGTAATACCCACTGATATTGCGAGTGTGTTGGATGAAATTTGCTCATAACACTGTGCAATGACTTCAATATGCACATACTCAATTGATTTATTATTTAAAGATTCATAATTTTAGATTTTTGTTTTATATTTTCCCCAAATTTCAGTTTTAGATATAAAACAATTTTTCATTGGGGTTTCAGTGCTTTTTAAATGGCACCCTTCTCCTGAATAGTAGGCAAATCTAAAGGCACCTATTTCATGTGCGGGTAATAAGTTACTAAGCATCTAAATTGAAAATAAGAATAAAAGCGAAGTAATAAAAGATGAAATAATCATGATAATTAAACGTTTGTTTTGTCTTTGCACCAAAGTATAAGTAATTTTGGGTTTTGACACTATCGCCTCAACATTGACTCACCATCAGACCGGAGGAAAATGATGGGCACGGTGGTTGTACTTCCACCAACAGTTGACGCACAGTAGAATGATCCGTAGGAGTTATTATTGGTGGCGTCTAGAAGGGAATTGTAGGCCGAGTTCAGGCGCGAATCTAGGGGGGCGGAAGGTGCGGGCGCACCCCGTAAAAAGAAGAAGAAAAAGAAAGAGGGAAAGAAGAAAAAGGGGAGGAAGAGAAGAAGGAAAAAGAGGGAAAGAAGAAGGAAAGAGGGAAAGAAGAAAAAGAGGGAAGAAGAAGAAAAAAGAATGAAAAAAGAAGATGAACATGAGCCGCTTTTCTTTTCTACTTGTTTTTATTATTTGTTTTTGGGGGAGGGGGCAAGATGTGTTTGCCCCAATATTTTCATGGGGGGAGGGCAAAAATAAAGAGAAATGTCAAAATTTTCGGCGCGCTCCGCGCGCAAAATATTGTACATTGTGCAATTTTAGTGGTTGTGTAGTGCCTTGTGCTGCTTTTTAAACATACCATTCTTTCAATTTGTCAGGTTTTCTTGGGAGGGGGGGGGGGCGCAAACAATATGTTTGCCCCACTATTTTCACTGGCGTGCAGTAATAAAATGTCAAAATTTTCGCAAAATTGCAATGTAGGGTAGCAAGTTTGGGGGAAAAGCGCCGCAAAATTGCACATTGTGTCAGTTTTATGGATTTGTAGTGCCTTATGTTGCTTTTTAAACAGTCATTTTTCACTTTTCATTTTTTTGGTGGGGGGCAGAACAATTTGTTTGGCCCAATATTTCATTGGCGTGGTAATAATAAATTTGTCGGGTTTTTTTCTTGATTTTCGTCTTCTATTTTGATTTTTCTTCCTGTCGAAATATCTACAGCAATATACCTTATCTTAATCAGTAGGACTATTTGAGGTCGATAAAACATGCCAAAAACATGTACCCAATTGCATGGTTAACGGCATCAAAATGCAAAAAGTTCTCACCGTGGGAGAGGGACCCCCCCCCCCAAACCCTCCTCCATGCTCGCTCCTGTTGAAATATCTGCAGCAATATTTTACTTTATCTTAATCAGTAGGACTGTTTTAAGTTGATAAAAATCCCCAAAAATGCACCAAATTGCACGATTAATAGCATCAAAATGCAAAAGCTCTCACCGTGGGAGGGGGACACCCCCTCCCACTCGCTCGAATATTGTTAAAAAGTAAGCACCAAATCAAACCATTTATGCACCATTCTCAAAACGAAGACGACAACGGCGCTGGACATCGCGCCAAGAATAAGCACCCCGTAAAAGTCCGACTCTGGATCCGCACCTGGAGTTCTGGGTATCACCCCTCGTATGTCTGGAGTATAGGAGGCCTTGGATTGTTGGAAGGACCATTGCTTGTGTCCACATATCGACCGAGAGTAACTGTAGCACCTGGCAATGGACCTATTTCATGTGCGGGTAATTAGTTACTAAGTATTTAAATTGAAAATAAGAATAAAAGCGAAGTAATAAAAGATGAAATAATCATGATAATTAAACGTTTGTTTTGTCATTGCACCAAAGTATAAGTAATTTTGGGTTTTGACACTATCGCCTCATCATTGACTCACCATCAGACCGGAGTAAAGTGATAGGCACGGTGGTTGTACTTTCACCAATAATTGACGCACAGTAGAATGATCCGTAGGAGTTATTATTGGTGGCGTCTAGAAGGGAATTGTAGGCCGAGTTCTGGGTATAACCCCTCGTATTTGTCTGGAGTATAGGAGGCCTTGGATTGTTGGAAGAACCATTGCGTGTGTCCACATATCGACCGAGAGTGACCTTAGCACCTGGCAATGGAGAACACGCTATCCATGGGGCATCCTGTGAGTTTGTGGCTTTCCGAGTTGAGGTTGATAAGAAATTAGCCTGACCTACAATCCAACATGGATGAAAAAGTAACGATTTACTCCCTTTGACCATGACCGAACAAGTATCCGCAAATCTATACATTGAGTTTCGTAGTCGTGTCTAGGATCTGACAATTTGTATATACGATATTTAAACAAGTTAGATGCCTTTTCGCTAGATCTTCCTAATTTCAAATGGATGTCACTGTATATTTCGATTGCATCTGATATCTTAAATGAGGCACTCAAAGGCTTCCACTATTATTTCTTTTGCTAAACGCTTATCCTAGTTAATACAATAATTGAAACACTTAGAAACAAGACAAGATTAACTCTTCAAAGACGGATTTCTTGGCATGGTAAATACGTATTTTAAAGGTACATTTTATCAAGATTATAAGGATTGTACTCGGGTTTCAAAAAGATGTACAGGAAGCAGGCCTATGCGAAAAAATGTACGTGGGTCGACAAGGGAGCGAAGCGACCGAGCGGGCGTGGGATCTGTTGAAAAATACGCATAAAAATACGTGTTTCTGAGCATGGTAAATACAAATTTTAAAATTTGTATATCTTCTTTCTATCAATATTCAAGTGTTTGTTAGATCACTTCAGTTTATTCATTAATATTTTCAATGTAAGACATTTCTCGTGCGATTTTTTTTTTTTTTTTAGGGGGGGGGGGGTCTTAAATACGTTTTACTAAGCATGGTGAAAATTCGTTTTAAAGATAGGGTTATATACTGTAGCAAGATTGGGGATTATACATTTTTGGCCCTGACACATTATGCATACTGTCTTCATTGTCTTTAAATCGTATAGTGTGGGTAATACGATTATAGCTTTGGGGTGGGTCTGGGAGGGGGTTTCCCCTGCCTGGGTAAGAAAACAAATGCATTTTCACATTTAAAAATCTATATTTTGACAAATTAATCCGAATATTTCATCCACTTTCATATATATATATAGATCATCTTTATTAATCAAAAAGTGACAGAAAACAGTTACAAGTGACAAACATAAAGATGTATATAATTGAACCCAGGACCATGACAGAAATGGAAAGATTAATAAAATATCACTTCAAATGCTGTCATTGGCAGGGTAAAAAAATAATATAACAGAATAGGTAGATATATTTAGGCAGTTACGTTAGAAACATACAACCGGAAATAGAATTTACAAAACAACACGACATATATAAAACACATGCACAAAGGAACATTCATTACATTGAAGTGACAGAGTACATACGAATGGACTAAAGTACATATATTTACATAAAATTACATTTCTACAAATCATTATCACTAATTAATAATCAGTTCTAGATACACTCTGGCTTATTCTGGCTAATTAGACAAATTATAGCTTTGGGGAGGATTTGGTTTCCCCCTTTAAGAAATTTACATTTTTGGTCGGGGTTTACCCTCCGAAGTAAGAAAAAAAACATTTTCACCTTTAAAACTACATTTTGGGTACCTGTTAGAGACCAATAAATCCGAATATTTCATCCACTTTCAATTCGTTAATTTGGCTAATTCGACAAATTGTATAGCTTTGGGAAGGATCTGCATGGGGAGTGTTTCATGAAGAGTTTTGAAGGTGATTTTCACCGACAACTGGTACATGTATATAAGCTACTAAAATCCTTGCATCTGATTGGATGAAAACGCTCCATGGTTTCCTCCTTTAAAAATTTACATTTTTGGCCAGGGTTTTCCTCTCCCGGGTTGAGAACAAAATGCATTTTCACCTTTAAAATTTACGTTTTGGGCCCCCGTTTAGAGACAAATTAATCCAAATATTTCGTAATTTTGGCTAATTTGACAATGTTTGGGGAGGGTGTGGGAGCGGGATTCCCCATCCCAGGGTAAAAAAAAATGCATATACTATATACTTTAGCAAGATTATCATCATATTATTAGACTTATTAGGGTATACATTTTCATTTGTCAGAATATCTAATTAATGTCCGATTATTTTTATATCTAGACTTATGCTGATGGGGAGTAGCCAATTCTTACGTGGGGAGGGCGCGAGAGGAATCACCCTCTGTGCAGATAGTGTTCATGAAGTGGTTTTGCGAAAAATTATTAGCATATTACTGCAATTTTGCGCGCAGAGCGCGCCGAAAAATTTGCCCTTTTTTACTTTTGCCCTCTCCAAAAAATTTGCAAATTGAAAAATTCTTAAAACCTAATGCAAGAATAATTATGTTTAAAAAGTCTGCAAGACACTACAAAACCATTAAACGTACACAATATCCAATTTTCCATTGCTAGCCTATTCATTGTTATTTTGCGCGCGGAGTGCACCGAACAATTTTGACATTTTACTGCCACGCCAATGAAGATATTGGGGCATCCATATTGTTTTGTCCCCCTCTCCCCAAAACCTAGTGACAAATTGAAAAATTATGTTTAAAATACAACGCAAGCGCTACAAATCCATTAAATCTAAACAATATTCAATTTTGCGGCGCACTTTGCTCGAGCCTACACATTGTAATTTGCGCGCGGAGCGCGCCGAAAATTTTGACATTTTATTACCACGCCAATGAAAATATTGCGGGAAACATATTGTCCCCCCCCCCCCCAAAAAAAAAAGCAAGTGACAAATTGGAAAATGTTTAACAAACAGTGCGAGGCGCTACAAACTGACACAATGTTCAATTTTTCTGACGCACTTTTGCCGAAAAATTCCTTAGTACTTATTGTATTTACTCCAAATTTGGGCGCGCAGAGCGCGCCGAAAATTTTTGCTTTCCCTTGCTTCTGCTTCTCATCCCCCCCCCCCAAAAAAATGACAAATTGAGACAAATTACTTACACGTAATGAGTAAGATATGTTTAAAAACTAGCGCAAGGCACTTACAAATCAATCTAAACTA
Source organism: Eucidaris tribuloides (assembly GCA_001188425.1). Lineage (NCBI taxonomy): Eukaryota > Metazoa > Echinodermata > Echinoidea > Cidaroida > Cidaridae > Eucidaris > Eucidaris tribuloides. The sequence continues at coordinate 19,244 of JZLH01S0616232.1, forward strand.
TTACGCAGTATAAGTTTAGGCCGCTGCGCGTAAAAATAGTTATCTTTCGCAATTTTGCGGCAGAGCGCGCCGAAAAATTTTTGACATTTTTATTACATGCAAGGCCAGTGGAATATTGGGGAAATATTGGCGACTATATTTGATACGCGAAAATGAACTTTAGTGTTGTGAAGAAAAAAACAACCACAGACTATTAAATTGATAAGTTATGCACACATGTATTTGGCGTTGCCGGCCGAAAAATAATTATTCCTATATTGCAATTTGCCGCGGAGCGCGCCGAAAATTTTGCATTTTATTTACCAGGCCAATGAAAAATATTGGGACAATTTTCATACGGAAAATATGAACTGTAGTGTGTGCATAGAAAAAAACAACCACAGACTATTACAATTTTTGCTAGTTATGCACACATGTATTCGATAAATTTCGTGGGGGGGGGAGGAATTTGATATTGTGTCCCCACCTTCAATTGTTGGGGGGACATGTCCCCCTGCCCCCTGGATTGCAGCCCTGAAAACACGTATATTGAGTCGAGAGGTCTTTATTAATGGATGTTCTAGTTGACGTTGTTACAGGGAAGACACACAAATATATTGAATAAAGTCATAGTCTTTCCCTCTTCTTTTCTGGACGGAGAGATTTATCCAGTTCATGCACAACCCACGGCAGAGGGTGGACACAAATTTCACATTTTCGCTCCAGATAGGCTGTAGTGTCTTTAATTCACCCTAGCATTAATTGTAGTTGGGCTGTGTACCTGTGACTAAACAATCACATTGTTTTCATAATGAACCGCACATGTGTTACAATTTCATGTCCTTTTTTTATGTTATTTCTCATCTTTTCAATGGAAATAATAGAACAGTATAACTTTGAAGTGCCTGAAATAAGTTTGTGATGATGACTGAACCATTTCAGGACCGTCTTCACACTTTTTATGGGTTCTTTGTCAAAAGATAGTTTAAACAATGTACAAAATCTTGCATGTTCATGTACAACGGCGATTTTTCGTCATTGCAGACCATTCATCACATCTCAGGATTAACAAAACTAAATGAAATGAAATAAATTGCATTGAAATGTATGCCTAGTCTTTTAGATTTATGAAAATACCCAACATAACTAGGTTGCATTATGATTTTTATATAATAAAAATAATTTTCATTTGGACCATTTTTATACACACTGTATGCATGCGTCCTCAGACTTGTGAATTTGTTAAATAGCCTGATGGTTTTGGACTTTCGGTTTCGGGGCCACTGATGGTCGGAGTATTTGAAGTGGATAAGCACTTAGATCATCAGGAAATAACTGGTGATATGGTCATACAGAGGCCTGCCCGATACTCGAATTCGCCTGCGATAGACATTAGACAATAAACAGATTTTTATTTCATGTTATGTTGTTACATTGCTACTTCACATAAACAGAACACACTTTAAAGTACCCGTATCGTTGTTTTTGTCTTATGTTATCATTTCTTCATACACATAATTACATAATCATAATAATGTTTGATAAGATATCTATCTATCTATCTATCTATCTATCTATCTATCTATCTATCTATCTATCTATCTATCTAACTATCTATCTGTCTATCTATATCTATCTATCTATCTATCTATCTATTTATCTATCTATTTATCTGTCTGTCTGTCTATCTGTGTATCTTTCTACCTACCTACCTATACCGACGTATCAATATACATATTTATATCTATGTGTTTAGTTTCCACAGATTCACTATTTTATTCCCCCCGGATAAGTTATTTTTAGGGAATTTAGGACC
>JZLH01S0616232.1:32939-47682 GCA_001188425.1 Eucidaris tribuloides
AAAGAGAGAGGATAATTCTGATATGCCTCTTTTTCAAGATTACTTGATCCAAATTGAATGAATTATTTCACTGGCAGCATTTATTCAAAATTATCACACATTGAGTCGATCATGATTGGCCAGTTGTTCTTTCAGATACAATATATATTCAACTTAATGTGTTGATCTGTAGTCACAAATATTATGATAAATGTTTATGAACACATAGATAAAAATATTGTGCTATTAATATAACAGACTTGAATAGTCATTGACATTATTTGTCCACAAACCAGGTTTCCTTAATTTTTTTGTTTACTGTCACCCATTATGTATGTTACAGTTTTAGTTTTACTTTGATATCTATTTCATATGTATTATTTACCATTTACAGTAAGCTTGAGAAATTGAATAATTGTATCTGGTAAGCTTTTGCAAAATCTAGTAGATAAAAAGGTGCTAATATGTTTCTGTGATGTTCTAAAAATTCTTTGTTTCATTTCGTATCTATAATTTCTTGCATTTCACTGTTTCGCGGAATAATGAACATTGTTGTACAACTCAAAACTCACCAGATTTTTTAAGTATATATGCAGTAGCAGAATGTCCTTTGCGGTTATGTGCATTATTCACCACTTTGCTTTTTTGTTGGCCTTTTAGTTTTTGTTTTGATTTCCTCACTTAGAATAATTACAGCCTCAAGAATCAACATTAAAACGTGGCCACACCATATCTTTGATTTCAGACCCACAGTTTATAGGCTAACAAGCGTCGTTTGAGGCCAATGCAATGTTTCTAAAGGCAATGAGAGGCGGGAATTTTGGGAGGGCATATGGTGTAGAGTGAAGCTGATGGGTGTCTTTATGAAGACAGCAAGCTATCCCCAACCCCCACGCCACTCACTCCACTTCGCCTCCCCCCCCCCACCCTGAAAAAAAATGACTCAAAATTAAAAAATTAATGTTTAAAGTTCTTGTGAAGGGAAAGTCATTTACATTATTGATAATGGGTAAGAATAAAGAATCGTTTCTCACTTTTTTAATCTTTCTGTTTTCTTTATGTTATCATTCTTTTTTTTTGGTGGGGGGGGTGTCGGGGTATGAATTAAGCCAAATGGGGCTTCAAAGACTGTTTCTACCCACTTAATACTTTTTTCATAATGACACATTGCCCCTTCCCCATCACTTTTGGCACCCTTGCAAAGTGGATCTCACCCAAATTTTCCATTTCTTCAACAAACAGATAGGAATGACAACATGTTGGCCACTCAATTTCCCCCCTTTTTTTTTTGCGTGTTGGATATTACATGTATTTTTGTTGATTGTTGTTGTAGAGATGAAGTTTTCGATTTGGAATATGGCTCAGGAGCTCTAAGAACTACACAACACACCTTTGCCCAATGGATGAGAGCGAATGTCCTTTGCGCATTCATATGTGCAAACTCAACCGACCTAGTAATGAAGTCTTAAATGATTTACATTGAGTCTTTGTTAATGTTGGATTCTGTTTGTGATGTTCAGTTGCTGAAAAAACAATACAGTAGCTTTTTTTTTGCATTCCATCCACACTTTGAGGATAATCAAGTTCGCAGTTGCTGAAAACATGAATTTTTTTTCATGGACTGATTTCAATATTCACCATGGGTAATAAGAATGTTTTGTTTGGGGAGGGGGGGGCTCATGGCGCTCAGAACATTATTAAGATTAAAGGGAAATCTCAAAGTATATATATATTTTGAGGTGTAAAGTGATGTTAATTCGTGAAATTCTGTATATTCTTACTCATCACCAAGTCAGCTGACACTTTCCCATAACAATGCTCCTTAAACTCCCTTTTTCTGGGGGGGGGGGGCCGGACCTGAGACAAATTTGATGTGAGAAAGCTGAATATTTTATCAAAGGTACCCTTTATTTTGCATTTCCAACTTTTGTCTGAAGCTGGAATGACACACAATCTTAATAATCACTGTCATGGATGTATAATAATTTTGGATTCTGTGCGACAACTCAGGATAGAGTCTTGGATTATCTGATACTGGCTGAATGAGATACAAGAAAAATATAATATATTGCACTTTGACTTGACACAACAAAATGCAAATAAGTATATTATTGAACATTTCTAAAAATGTGTAATTTCTTTATGGTACAATGCGATGGCGATGTGTGTCGTGTTGTTGTGTGTGTAGTGTGTGTGTGTGTGTGTGTGTTGTGTGTGTGTGTATGGTGTGTGTGTAATGGTGTGTGTGTGTGTGGTGGGGGGGGGTGTGTGTGTGTGTGTGGCTGTGTGTTTAGTGTGTGTGTGTGTGTGTGTGTGTGTGTGTTGTGTGTGTGTGTGTGTCGTGTGTGCCTCCAAGTCGTCGTGGTAGAAAAACGTGATCGATCGATCCAGGCTGTGAGACTATAGCTGTGATGGTCTCGGGGTCGCTCCGCTACGTTTGCGGCCGTTCCCGCTGAGCATCAACGTGTGATTGCTGTGTGTGTGTGGTTGTGGTGTGTGTGTAGGTGGTGTGTGTGTGTGTTGTGTGTGTGTGTGTGTGTGTGTGTGTGTGTGTCGTGTGTGTGTGTGGTGTATTGTGTGTAGCTCTCGCTTTAGCAAAAATGAACAGCAATTAAAAGGCAAACTATCAGCGTGTTCTGTTGAGCCTACCGTATTTTATCCGGATAAAATTTAACCGGACTATAGCGGAGAAGGCCTGTTTTATTGGATGCGTTTTCGCAAAGCACGAGATTCCTACCGGATCGTACGATTACCGACTAAGAGTCCGTTGACCTGTGGTTGCCGCAAGCATTGTGGGATGACCGAGGTCAAATTATGCTCAATCAAACACGCGCGCTCAGCCAGGGCCATGTATTCGATCACGGGTTTTGTTTATTTCCGGTTTCTCACCGGCAAGAGACGGATAATGGCGGAGAAGGTCTGTTTCTATTTGACATCTTACGGTTCTTCTCCGCTATTATCCTGCAAAAGCAGGATAAATACCGGCAAACTTTCTCCGCTAAAAACGGATAATGGCGGGGAAGCTCTGTTTCTATTGAGATCTTCTCCTCCATTAGCCGTTTCATTCCGGAAAAGTAGCTTCAATGAAACACACAGTATGATGTCTTACAAAGACACTCGCGTGGTTGTGAAAGTCCATGACTGTTGAATAACAGTTAGTCAAATTGAACACTTTTACAGCGGTGACAATAACTGTGAATTCATGTCGTATATTCACGAGAACTGCATTAAATTTGCATTTGATCCAAACAAAAAATCTGTTGAATTTTGTAGATTTATCTAGTTTAAAAAAATACAATGAAGACAGGAATCATTTGATAAATTATTTACCTTTAATTAAATGTCATTTTATAACACATAGTATCCAACCATTACCAGTAAACAACTGAATTGATTTTACATTTTAATATATGTAACACTTCTAAAACCGCTTGTTCAAAATAAATGTAAAGTTACGAGAGACTGGTCAAACCAACAAATTCTACTAAGATTTTATTGAAGACATTTCAAACAAGGGCTGCATCCATTTGAAATATAGTTTCAACTGATCAAATGCCAAGTTTAGTTTCACTTCATTAAACTCTGGGTATTTTCGATTTCTGGGTTAGACACTACTGGTCATACAATTAGGCAACCCCAATGAAAACGATATTTTTCTTTTTGTATACAGAAATAGGAAAATCTGTTTGTACATAAATAAGACTTCCACATTCTTTCCTGTGCTTTGTGATCATTGTTATCAACATAAAAGCATCTGTATGCGATACTGTCAGATACTGCGATACTTGACCATCTTCGGCATTACCTTACAATGGGAAGCAGGGGCGTAGCTGGTTTGGGCATGGGGAGGTGCACATCTTGCAGAGGTGGAACTAACTTGGTGTGGGGAGGTGCACATCTTGCAGAGGTGGAACAAAGTGACATGGGGAGGTGCACATCTTGCAGAGGTGGAACTAACTTGGTGTGGGGAGGTGCACATCATGCAGAGGTGGAACTAAAGTGACATGGGGAGGTGCACATCTTGCAGAGGTGGAACTAACTTGGTGTGGGCGAGGTGCACATCTTAGGGAGGTGGAACTAAAGATGAGAAAATCAGGCGTTGAAAAGCAGAAAAGGTGGTGAAAAACTTCTTTTTGCTTGCTAGGGGCGGAACTCATTTGGCTCTGCGGGGGTGGGGGGGGAAGGGGTGGTGCACGTGCACCCAGTGCACCCCCCCCCACCTACGCCCTTGGGCGAAGTGGGTGAAAATATGGAAATGTAAAACCAAAATTGCAAGTACTTTTGAGTGAAAAAATCAGAATCCAATATCAAAGGCTTTTATTTTGAGTAAAGATAAGTGAGTGTAGAGTACTCGTGGCCACTCCTTAACACCAAAGTCAGTTACAGCACAGTGAAGGCAACCAGTTTCAGGTACGGTCGCATTCCATAATTTCCAATACATCATAGAGATATAGAAAAATTGAGCGATAGTTAAGGTAGGTTACATGTCCAAAATATCCCAAGTTTATCACCAATTTGTCAATATGCAATTTTTATTTTCACATATTTTTGTGTGTGCGTGTGTGTGTGTGTGTGTGTGTGTGTTTTCTACACAACGTTTTGTTTTTCTTCTTGTATGTCATCTTAAATACTTATCTTTATCAAAATGTGTTGAATCCTAGAAAATACGTAGATTTCATGCAGTGTAGTTATCATTCTTATGTATTCCTACGCAATTCCGGCTATGAAACTCTTGATAGGCATCTTTTTTTGTGTGTAGATATCAATGACTGATGTCTAAACAAATTTCCAACAAAGTAATTCATCACGTGAGACAGAAAGAATAATTATTTGTAATATGAAAATGGGCTTTGGGTCCATCTATTACAATAGTTCATCACCTTGACGGCAAAGTTTTAAACCCCTTACTAAGTGTCGAAATGTTGATAGAAGATGAAAGCAATACACTTAATATTCAATAGACAATGACTGTAAGAAAACTGTGTAAAATAGAGGTAGCAATTGCTTGTCTACTACTACTATATAACTGTGGGTGAATGCTGCACGCGTACGTGTGTGCGTACTTGTTTGTTTGTCTGTCTGTCTGTGTCTGTGTGCGTGCGAGTCAGAGTCCTTGTGAAATTGAGGAAATAAAGCAGGATGTAATGAAATCCAAGAAGTGGAAAAATAGAACTTTCATTTCCGAAATGACGATTACTGAGTGACAGCTTAGACATGTTTCACTTTCAATAAATTGATTTCTTAGGAACTTGAACGGGCTGCACTTCGTTTCTGTCTTACCTCACGCTTTCATTTTCAGTTATTACAACACAGCGACCGAGCCTCATGAATAATACGAAAAATTGGAGAACATTGCGGGTATTATTGGACTGATAAGAAATATTTGTAGGTATTTTAGTAGTTTCCTTACGGACGTGACAGTGTGTCTCATGTAACGCATTAATTGCATTTAATATAAATTATACATTAAAAAAAATGTTTTACGAAAGGCAAACAATGTTCATCATATACCAATATTGTATGAATCTTCGAGTTGTATAAAAGTATACTTCCTGATTTTGAGCGATTGTCTAAACCATGATATATTACGTGCATAAGGTGTCAGAGTAGTTATGTTACAATAGTTCAAGAGTAAAAGGACTCAGTTCATAGTGTATAATTCAGTTTTTTCCCAGTTTAAAGAGGTTTGCTGTTGGTATGAGCTTCCACTTTTGTTCAATTCTTTCTTGTATTTCTCCAACATTCCTAAATCTATCTTCTTCGATTTTCCTCCCGATAAAGTCCCACACGTTCTCAACAGGGCTCATGTTAGGACTGTTTCCATGCCATGGTAGAATTTCAAGGTGGTTCTCTCCTGCCAATTTCTGCACAGCCTTAGCCGTACAACACGGGGCATTGTCTAGCTAGAATATTGCTTCTTCATCCCCAAATAAGTGCTTCAGAGATGGTAGAGCACAGTATTTGATGATGTTAGTGTTGTGTACTCCATAGATAGTGCCATCCACCTTGTACAGCCGTCCCACACCACTTTTAGCAAAGCACCCCCTGACTATGATACCGCCACCTCTATATGCTTCATAGTGGGGTTCAAACATTCAGGGATGTATTCTTCACCCTTTCTCTTCTAACGCTGATTGGCCAGTCAATAACCAGGCAGTATCTGCATTTGTCACTGAAGAGAACCTTGTCCTAGTCCCTGTTCAACATTTCTTGTCATGCTTATGCCCACAACAAACTCTCTTTTCCTGGCTGCAGCAATTAGAAGAGGTTTTCTCTTCGGTCTGCAGTACATCATATCGCCCTATTGAAGCCTTCTTCTCACTGTTCTTGAACATGCAGTGGAGAACAGGGTGATACTAAAGTCTGTCTCCAGTTCTTTTGCCATTTGCATCGAGGTCTTCTCATGTTCTGAGTGATTCTTTGATTATGACTCTGTCTTGTGTGATGTTGTCAGTTTTTTTTCGTCCTCTTCCTGACCTGTCCCCTACTGTACCTGTCTTCGTGTGCTTTATTATCAACTCCTGGATGGTTTTTAGGGCAACGTGTAATCTCTCAGCGGTTTGTTCATGCTTTACCCTTCTTCATATAAGCACGACGGCCCTCATTCTGTCTTTTGAACATATCCTTTGCTCGGAGCCAAGTGCTTTGCAAGAAGAAGAAAAATGAAATTCTGGCATTCAAGCTCACTAAAAATTATTCTTTTTTTTCCTTTTTTGCATAAAATATGTGAAAATAAAAATTGCATATTGACAATATTGGTGATAAACTTGGGATATTTTGGACATGTAACCTACCTTAACTATCGCTCAATTTTTCTATATCTCTATGATGTATTGGAAATTATGGAATGGACCGTACCTGAAACTGGTTGCCTTCAACTGTGGCTGTAACTGACTTTGGTGTTAAGGAGTGCCACGGTACTCTACATCACTTATCTTTACTCAAAATAAAGCCTTTGATATTGGATTCTGATTTTTTCACTCAAAAGTACTGCAATTTTGGTTTTACATTTCATATTTTCACCCACTTCGCCCAAGGGCGTAGGTGGGGGGGGGTGCACTGGGTGCACGTGCACCACCCCTCCCCCCCCCCCGCAGAGCCAAATGAGTTCCGCCCCTAGCAAGCAAAAAGAAGTTTTCACCACCTTTTCTGCTTTCAACGCCTGATTTTCTCATCTTTAGTTCCACCTCCCTAAGATGTGCACCTCCCCACACCAAGTTAGTTCCACCTCTGCAAGATGTGCACCTCCCCATGTCACTTTAGTTCCACCTCTGCATGATGTGCACCTCCCCACACCAAGTTAGTTCCACCTCTGCAAGATGTGCACCTCCCCATGTCACTTTAGTTCCACCTCTGCAAGATGTGCACCTCCCCACACCAAGTTAGTTCCACCTCTGCAAGATGTGCACCTCCCCATGCCCAAACCAGCCTACGCCCCTGCTTCCCATTGTAAGGTAATGCCGAAGATGGTCAAGTATCGCAGTATCTGACAGTATCGCATACAGATGTTTTTATGTTGATAACAATGATCACAAAGCACAGGAAAGAATGTAGAAGTCTTATTATGTACAAACAGATTTTCCTATTTCTGTATACAAAAAGAAAAATATCGGTTTTTCATTGGGGTTGCTAATTGATTATGACCAGTAGTGTCTAACCCAGAAATCGAAAAATACCCAGAGTTTAATGAAGTGAAACTATAACTTGGCATTTGATCAGTTGAAACTATATTTCAAATGGATGCAGCCCTTGTTTGAAATGTCCTCATAAAATCTTAGTAGTAATTTGTTGGCTTGACCAGTCTCTCGTAACTTTACATTTATTTTGAACAAGCGGTTTTAGAAGTGTTACATATATTAAAATGTAAAATCAATTCAGTTGTTTACTGGTATGGTTGGATACTATGTGTTATAAATGACATTTAATAAAGGGTAAATAATGTTATCAAATGATTCCTGTCTTCATTGTATTTTTTTAAACTAGATAATCTACAAAAATTCAACAGATTTTTTGTTTGGATCAAATGCAAATTTAATGCAGTTCTCGTGAATATACGACATGAAATTCCACAGTTATTGATCACCGCTGTAAAAGTGTTCAATTTGACTATACTGTTATATTCAGTCATGGACTTTCACAACACGACGTGTCTTTGTAAGTACACATACTGTGTGTTTCTATTGAAGCTACTTTTCCGGAATGAAACGGCTAATGGAGGAGAAGATCTCAATAGAAACAGACCTTCCCCGCCATTATCCGTCTTTTAGCGGAGAAAGTTTCGCCGGTATTTATCCTGCTTTTTGCAGGATAATAGCGGAGAAAGATACCGTAAGATGTCAATAGAAACAGACCTTCTCCGCCATTATCCGTCTCTTGCCGGTGAGAAACCGGAAATAAACAAAACCCCGTGATCGGAATACATGGCCCCTGGCTGCAGCGCGCGTGTTTGATTGAGCATAAATTTGACCTCGGTCATCCCACAATGCCTTGCGGCAACCCAGGTCAACGGACTCTTAGTCGGTAATCGTACGATCCCAGTAGGATCGATCGTGCTTTGCGGAAAACGCAATCCAATAGAAACAGGCCTTCTCCGCTATTAGCCGGTTAAATTTTATCCGGATAAATACGGTAGGCTCAACAGAAACACGCTGATAGTTTGCCTTTTTAATTGCTGTCATTTTGCTGCTAAAGCGAGAGCACACACATACACCACACACACACACACACACACACACACACACACACACACACACACACACACACACACACACACACACACACACACACACACACACACACACACACACACACACACACACACACACACACACACACACACACACACACACACACACACACACACACACACACACACACACACACACCCACCCACCACACACACACACACTACACACCACACACACACACACAACACACACACACACACACACACACACACACAAACACACACACACATCCAATCGCATTGTTACCATAAGAAATTACACATTTTTAGAAATGGTTCAATAATAGTTATTTATTTCATTTTGTGTCAGTCAATATCAATATTTATATTTTTCTTGTATCTCATTCAGCCAGTATCAGTAATCAAGACTCTATCCTGAGTTGTCGCACAGAATCAAAATTATTATACATCCATGACAGTGATTATAAGATTGTGTGTCATTCCGCTTCAGACAAGTTGGAAATGCAAAATACAAGGGGTACCTTTGATAAACATATTCAGCTTCTCACATCAAATTTGTCAGTCCCCCCCCCCCCAGAAAAAAATGGAGTTAAGGATGCATGTTATGGGAAAGTGTCACTGACTTGGTGCAGGTAAGAATACAGAATTTCCAATTAACATCACTTTACACCATCAAAATATATATATATTTGAGATTTCCCTTTAATCTAATAATGTTTCTGAGCCGCCATGACCCCCCCCCCCCAAACAAAAACTATTCTTATTACCCATGGTGATATTGAAATCAGTCATGAAAAATTCATGTTTTCACAACTGCGTAACTTGATTTCCTCAAGGTGGATGGAATGGCAAAAAAAAACTACTTGTTTGTTTTTTCAGCAACGAACATCACAACAGAATCCAACATTAACAAAGACTCAATTGTAAATCATTAGACTTCATTACTAGGTCGGTTGAGTTTGCACATGATGAATGCAAAGGACATTCTGCTCTCAGTCCATTGGGCAAAGTGTGTTTGTGTCAAGTTCTTAGACTCTGACATATTCCAAATCGAAACTTCATCTCTAACAACAACAACAACAAAATACATGTATACCAACACCAAAAAAAAAGGGGGGAAATTGAGTGTGCAACATGTTGTCATTCTATCTTGTTTGTTGAAGAAATGAAATTTGTGAGATCCACTTTGCAAGGGTGCCAAAAGTGATGGGAAGGGGCAATTGTCTTATGAAAAAGTATTTAGTGGGTTAAACAAGTCTTTGAGCCCCATTTGCTTAATTCATCCCCACCCCCCCCCCAAAAAAAAAGAATGATAACATAAAGAAAACAGAAGATTATAAAAAAGTGAGAAACGATCTTATTCTTTACCCATTATCATAATGTAACATGACTTTCCCTTCACAGACTTTAAACATTAATTTTTAATTTTTGATCATTTTTTTTTCAGGGTGGGGGGGGGGGAGGGAAGTGGAGTGAGTTGGGTGGGGGTGGGGAAGCTGCTTCTTCATAAGACACCCATCACTTCACCCACCATATGCCCTCCAAAATTCCCCTCTCAAATTGCCTTTAGAACATTGCATTGGCCTCAAACGACGCTTGTTAGCCTATAAACTGTGGGTCTGAAATCAAAGATATGGTGGGCCACGGTTTTATGTTGACTCTTGGGGCTGTAATTATTCTAAGTGAGGAAATCAACAAAAACTAAAAAGCAACAAAAAACAAAGTGGTGAATGAATGCACATAACCCAAAGGACATTCTGCTACTGCATAATATGACTTAAAAATCTGCAGTTTTGATGTTTACAACATGTTCATTTTCCCTGAAAAGTGAATGCAAGAATTAGCATACGAAATGAAACAAAGAATTTTTGAGAAACATCACAGAAACATATTAGCACCTTTTTATCTACTAGATTTGCAAAAGCTACCAGATACATATTCATTACTCAAGCTTACTGTAAATGGTAAATAATACATATGAATAGAATATCAAAGTAAAACTAAAACTGTAACATACATAATGGGTGACAAGTAAACAAAAAAATTAAGGAAACCTGGTTTGTGGACAAAATGTAATGACTATTCAAGTCTGTTATATTAATACACAATATTTTTATCTATGGTGTTCAAAACATTTATCATAAATATTGTGACTACAGAAGTACACATTTGTTGAATATATATTGTATCTGAAGAACAACTGGCCCAATATGATCGACTCAATGTGTGATAATTTTGAATAAATGTGCAGTGAATAATTCATTCCATTGGTTCAAGTAAAGGGAGCATTCAGATTCTTCTCTTTGTATACAAATCATTTCATGGTCAAGCACCAACATATATTAAGGATTGTTTTACTCTACTTTGTCCATCGAGACCATCTATGGTCAGACCCATTTCATCTTTCAATTCTCCCTATCGCATATAGTTGTCTCCGAAAGAAGCGTTGGACAGACGCACTCAGATTATTGCATTTCTATGGCGAGATTTGCAGACATGTTCATATCCAATAACTCATTTGTGCATGTTAAAAGGCATGGCATCTAAAACCTCTGTTTTTTCCTGATTTAGCAATCACATTATTTCATCTTATTTTTTTACACTTGGGATAAAGTCAGCTTTTAATTCATGTGTGTTGGCATGGAATATTTCTCATTAGCGCCAGGGCAGAGCTAGTTCAACCCTACAAAGAGAAAATTGGCTGTATTTAATCAATGCTGTCACTTTCGTTCTGAGTTGGACAGGAAGTTAGAGAGACCGCAAAAAGTCCAGGATGTACATGTATATATATCGTATCTGCTGTCGGCAAATATTGGGTTTTTGCGATATGGAGAATTCCCAAGGGTTTAGTCAGAATCTTAAAAATGGGTATATCCCAGAATCAAATTGTACAAAAAATGGCTGTCCACGTCCTATTCACTCTCTTGCATTATGCAATGAATATCATTCATCATTGTAGGGTGCCCAACAGATAGCTATACACCCATTTTAACTAAATCTTTCTCCAGAGGTGTAGCATGCAAAACTAGCACAGTATGTATCAGTATCGTAAAGGAAAGTAGAATGAACTATTTTACCCAACAATATCATTCAATATGTTTTACATCTAGGTTAGATTGAATTCCAACCAAAACACCCATGGACATATATTCTATAGTTAGTACTCTAGAAATAGTGAAAACTATTCCCTAGTCACATGACTGGGTTTAACCGAAAATCAACTATTCATCAACCAATCATACCACTATTATAACATATCATGATATATGCTTTGTCTGGCAATCTTAAGAAATTATATTTCACTGCTATTTTACTGATTCCAACTTCTAAATTTTCACAACATCAGATGCCCAATTGTATTTTATAAAATACCTGACAGTATAAAAGGAATACATTATTTGTGTGAACATACATAATATATATCTATAGTGATTTACTATACATGATATTTCTTCCCCATTCCTCCTCCTCTAAAAAAAGAAAAGAAATAAGTAAATATTATATAATTAAAATAAATAAAGATTGGAAAAAAAGACAAATGCATCTTTCCATCTCATATAGACTTCATAAGATGCAGTACAAATACCTTTAATGGTGGATTGAGAAACATATTTCAAACACAATGTGCATCAGAAATTAACGAAACAAGACAGACATTTCAACAGGCAGCAATAAATTATTTCACACAATTACATCACATATACGGATACCAACTGCATTACAGCTGCAGCTGTATATAACTTGCTGTCCATTTTAGTTTGCATAGAATGCAGCAAAATTGTCATGATTGGTGATTTTTTTTTCTTAAATAAGGCATAGAAAATCAAAGAGCACAATTCATAATTATACACTTAACACTTTCAATACAATTTATTGCCTCTTGTATGAAAATGAATATTGATGGACATACAGTGGGATGTGTGTGCCATGAGCCTGTAGGAATGATGTTGTTAATATGAAGTACACATCTTTCATTAAACTTGAAAACGGAACAAGTCATTTTTTAGTTTCAAATTCAATTGCAGAACCATTTTTCATGTAGCCTTGCTCTAAAGTCTAATAACTAAAGTCTAAAGCCTCCTTTTCTCTGTTTTTCACATTTTCCATTTTCCATGATTTTCATGATACTCAAAATCATGTATATAAACACCATATATTACCAAATACTTGCATGATTACAACTCAGCCCCAGTGAAATGGAGCAGCCGTAGTCATAGTAGTGAGAAAGATGGCCGGCAGAGGGGCCCGCAGAGGGGTGGGCTAGGGTGACGAGAGTTACTCTCATGCTTGGTATATTATATTATATAGATTTTCGACATTTTAATATTTGCTTATTTTGTAATTTTCCACCAATTTTAAGGTTATTACTTCAGCAATACACGATTTCCCATTTCCGTGATTTTTTTTCTTCTGTTTTCCGTATTGCGGAGGAATGGAGGCTTTACTATAATGGTTAACCCTATCTTTGTAATAATGTACTAATTCTTGGTGTAGAGACCCTTTGTGGTGTTCTTAGCAAATGTTCCTGAAAAAAAATGTGATATTAGAATCAATTCTAATGTATTTTATTGTTTTTGCAATTTCTTATGTATTTCTTTGTTTTTTCGACCTTTTGTTTTCCGTTGTTTTTTCGATGAAATTTGTTGGTGACACTTATGCAATCACAAACAGCATAAAATTAAGTAATTTGAATCAGTAAAAGCAAAAATAGTCATACATTTATGATTTTTGGCTGAAAACACAATTTGTATTGAAATTGTACACAAAATCACGTTTTTGAGCAATTATTGGTGCTACATGCATGTACAAAATTATGAGTATCTTCAGAACCGCAAACCCGGGCGTTGCAAATTTGGTCTTAAAAGATGCAGGAGACTCGGAGGAAAAAAGTCATGAAACATCGTGGTGAAAGCTTTTCGCGTTACGGACGTATCGCGCAAAACGTGGAGGGGGGGGGGGCCCCCGGCAGAGATAGGGTTAAGTTCCAATTTTGCAACTGTCTTGGTAGAGTTTCAATTCAATTCTCCAAGTCTCTATTCATCTCAGTTCTCAACTGCCAAATTACAACTGAACTGTACAACGAAGGGAGAGGGGGTTTAACTTTTTTTTTTGGGGGGGGGGAAGGGCAGGGGAGGCGGAAGGGTCAATCTCTAGTCTGGAGATCAATGTGTTACATCACTATTAAAAAAACAACCACTATAATTCAAACTCAGTCACCATCACACAGTTGAACAAATTATGTAACATTTATAGCATTTTCTGTTACAATTTCCCACCTTGCCAGAGAATTCAATTTCACACACATTTTTTTTCCAAATGGTACGGTCCAATTTCAAATTTTAGAAGCAACAACAAGATTTCTCCGACTTTGCTGACTTCTAGCTTGTGAGACTCCTTCCTCCTCAGCAGAATGGTAGATTCCAAACTACTCCACATCTGATGAAAAAAGACCGATCCAATATGTACATGGGGGAGATTGCCAAATGTTAACATTTCAAAGCTGGATCCATGATATATGGCGACTATAATGAGGCTTAGATACATGATTAAGAGTGGCCCATGACACCTTCCTCCTCACCAGAATGGTAGAGTCCAAATTACTCCACATCTGATGAAATAAAGACTGATCCATTATGTCCACAGGGGAGACTGCCAATGTTCAATGTTTTAAAGCTGGATTCTTGATGTCTGACAACTACTGAGGCTCAGATACACGATAAAGAGTGGTGCACAATGATCATCCAAATCCAAACATGGATTCAAACGCCTATGAATCCATTAACAATTAGACTGACGCATTATCATCAAAAGTATGGCTGGACTCGTAAAATTGTAATCTTTACTAAAATGTTCATGTCTAACTAGTCCAATAAAACATTCATTAATTCAGTAAATCGTTCAGTTCCTGCGCAGCTGATTTTTGTGGGAGTATGGGGATCTCCGATGACATGGCATCCTTGAATCCATTGTGATGGTTCCCTTCCCCATGGGCCGTGGGGGTGCCATGAGGGGGCGGGGTCGGTTGTTTGGCAGGACTGTATTGCATCTGTTTTCTGG
>JZLH01S0616236.1:0-15009 GCA_001188425.1 Eucidaris tribuloides
GCTATTTTCTGCCTATAAAATCAGTAAAGAGTGCTCACTTTTGATGTAATTTGGCGGTTAGGTTCAAAACCAAAAGACAAATATTTTGGTAGAGTCACAGGAGTCAACGGTCAGGGTCAAGGGTCAAGGGTCAAAGGTCGATGAACTTTGCGTCAAACCTTCAGTTACATGTAGGTGTGCTAACTGTTGATATAATTAGGTTGTTATCTCCTACATAGGGGGCGCACTGGGCGGAGGCGTACCCATTGACTGCGCGCAGTCAAACTTTTCTAGTTCATTAATTAATTTAAAAAAACAAAGACAAAAAAAGGTTATATGAGTCCTACCTCATCTGAAAGCGCTGAGTCTGCTCTTTCAGATGAGGTATAACACATGTAACCTTAAAGCCTTTTTAACACTTTAGATGCTGTAATGTAAAATTTTGGGGGGTCCCCCAAGATTTTTCATTAATTAATTTAAAAAAAACTAAAGACATTCAGAATCTATTATTGCAGGGTTATGACTTTGGGGCATAAAGCTTTCAAATAACAAAAAATCCCCAAAACTAAACTTGGGCTTTAATAGATCATATAGGTGTATCTAAAAAACATAATTGCATAGAATTTCATTTTTTTTACCATTTACCAAAACTGTACTTGGACTTCAACTTTCCTTCCCTTTCCAGTGAAGTTCGCCAGGATTCGTGAGGAGCGTTGGCAGAAACTGGAGAACAGAGAGGTCTCCATCGCCAAACATCTAGAGAAGAAGATGGCGTCCGTGTGTAGGAAGTACACAGTCGGGTTGAAACGTGAGTAGACGTATCGGGACAACTCCCCCTCAAGACAACTCCCCCTTAAAGATTGGGTTATTGATTTGCAGGGATGTGCAAGTCCATTACTTCCCTTCATTATCAATACCAAACGGTCGTTTAGTACTTACATATGGTGTGTTGAAAGTCTGAGATCCATACGTCATGAATTTGTTGTTTAATGAGAAAAACTAATAACGACATGTTACCAGAATGTTGTTCTTTCTGTGAGTTTCAATTTTGCTCAAAATGCGAATTGTGGTTACTGTGCACCGTAGCAAGACGAGCGCAGCCCTCTGATTGGCTAACGGATATCGCCTGCGCGACCTTTGGCTAACGGCTGATCGGACCATTTTGGAACGGCACGTGCACGTTTGATGTCGCGGATTTTTTTAAATTTGCTCCTGAGCAAATGGAAAAAGGAAGAAGTTTAACCGTCCAGATTTTAACCAAAACTCAATATTTTACCCGCCGAGTCTCTATATAGGGTGTTTATTTATATTAATCTTCCACATTGGATATGATTTCAGGTGATTTGATTTCATATAGAATGTTTTTTGACGTCAAATCCAGATAACCAATCTTTAAACAATCCCGCACCGTGAGGACAACTCCCCCTGAGGAATAACTCCCCCTGAGGACAACTTACACCAAGTGTGCCAAATCCCACCTGCACAACTCTCGCTGGGGAACAACTCCCTGGAGGAGACTCCGCTGAAGACATCTTTCTTGAGGATAAGCCACCCCTGAGGACAACTTACCCAGTGGCCAATCCCACCTGACAACTCGTCTGCCTGGGGATCACTCCGCCTGGAGGACGACTCAACCTGAAGCACGACTCCACGCTGAAAGCGACATCTCCTTGGAGGACGACTCACCCGGAGGACACTTCACCAGGATGCGCCTGGAGGACAAACGCAGATTTTTAGCTCATCCGCGCCCGAAGGAATGGGGGGCCGATTGAGCTTATGCCATGGCGTGGCGTCGGTACGTCCGTCCTTCGTCGCTTCCGTCGTCCCGTCACAGTTTTGAAAATTGTTTCTTTCCTTGTCATTTCTCATACCGATTTTGATTCGTGATTGTTTTTTCAATGATAGGCTAGGTGGGGGATTTAAGCAACCTTCTACACAGAATTGTGAAATTCATTATATATGCTTATATTTATGCATAATTTATTCAAAATCACAAAAAATAGCTTCTTCTCCTTCATTCTCAACCGGTTTGATTGTGATTGCTTTATTTGGTAGGGCTGAGTTATGCAGCATTAAACTTCTCAACAGAATTTTGAAGATTATAACTATCGCATTAATTATGGTTAATTTCTTATGGTAATTTATGCAAAGTTTATTCCAAAATAACAAAAAATGACTTCTTCTCCACATGTTCCTTGACACGATTTTCAATTCTGTTTGTTTGATCTGATAGGCTAGGTGGGGGCTTCAAGAGACTTCTAGCACAAAAATTGTGTACATTAATGCATTTATGCAAATTTAAAATTAAATGTCAAATTATATTTCAAAATCGACAATAAAATAAAAAAATGCTTCTTTCTCATCTTATACTTCTACCATTTTGATATTAGTTTTGCTTATCTGGTAGAGCTAAGCTTGGTACACTACAACTTCTACACCAAATTTTTAACGTATGCCCATTAATTAGATGGTAATTATGCAGATTATCCAAAATAAACAGAAATTGCTTCTCCCGTCATTTCTTGACCAATTTTCATTCTGATTTTTTTATATGATAGGGCTAGGTGGGGGCTTCAAAACTTGTACACAAAAGAATTTCGAATTCACTTAATTAGCTAATTGTAATGCAAATTCGAAAATCACAAATAAAATCAGCAAAATGTTTCAAATCCGGGACATCAATTTAATTTTCTTGACGGCAGTTTAAAATTGTACCACCATGAATTTCGGATTGATGCATGTTTGCCGAGATGCCGGATGAAGCGGCAGTACGTCATTGACGTTGTTCTAGGTTAAAACTGGAATCCTTTGTTAAACTCCGATCGCGAGTTTGTCCTCCGGCGAGTTGTCCTGGGGAAAGTTGAATATTGTCCTTGAGGGGAGTTGTCAAGTTGGAGTTGTCCTCCTGGCAAGTATCTACAACTGTGATAGGCATGGGCGGATTCCAGAAAAAATTAAAGATTGGGTTAGGGATTTTGCAAGTCCATTACTTCCCTTCATTATCAATAAAAACGGTAGTTTAGCTAGCTTACAAATGTGTGTTGAAAGTCTGAGATGCCAATATGTCATGAATTTGTTGTTTTATGAAGAAAAACTATGAACGCATGTTACCAGAATTGTTTTGTTCTTTCTGTGAGTTTCAATTTTGCTTCGAAAAAATGCGAATCGCGCTACCTGTGCACCGTAGCAAAGACGAGCGAAGCGCTCTGATTAGTCAATCGTCTATTCCCTGCGCGACACTTTGGCGTAAGCGGCTGATCGACCCATTTATGGAACGGCTACGTGCACGTTTGCACGTCGGGATTTTTTAAAACATTGCCTCCTGAGGCTAAATGAAAAAGATGAGTTTAATCCGGTCCAGATTTTTAACCCAAACTCAAATATTTTACCGCCAAGTCCTATGAGAGGTGTTTTATTTATATAATGCTTCACATTGATATGATTTCAGCTGATTTGATTCAATAGATGTTTTTTGACCGTGCAAAAGAATAAGCTCAAGCCTATCTTTAAAGGAAGGTGCGTGGGTTACCAGGCTGGTTGGAGGGTAATCTTTTTTTTTTGACGGAAGTATAGTTGCAACTAGTCAATGTTGGTGAAGGTGTGACAAACTTTCACTATTGATCTTCATGTAGCTTTCTTTCCAAAGTGGAGCTGGGAAAAGATACTTAGCTACATCCAGATCAGTGAGGAAATGATAGTTTCTCCGGTACTTTATTCCACATCTGAAACCATTTAAAAGTAGAATCTGCAGAAAGAAAAGGATACTTGCAGTATGTGCACCAGATAATTTTACTTTATTTAAATTCTGGGAGCTAGCAGACACTTTTTTCCAATTCCCAATTCTCCCTATCGCACATAGCTGATATCAAGCGATATCACCTGGTGATACCAATATCTGATCGATCGCTCTTGGGACGTACACTTCCGGTTCTGATAAATTGTACATTCAAACGCACATCCCGTCATTTCAAACCTCGTCAAATTCATAATATTAATACGAACAAATATGCAAGTTTGACTTCAGGATGAAGTTGTTTTTCCTGAAAAGCAAACTTTTCCAAGCTTTCCTCTGTAAACTTCACGGACGTCACGTCCCTCATCCATGGATATTTATCATAGTTTTGATGTTTGCTATCATCAGCCCACCATTAATTGGGCTGCTTTGCAGAAGAATCGCATTTCAATATGAAATATAGCGTTGTGGATATGAAAATAACTTTGTTACTCGTGAAATTTTGACATGGTCCACGAGTACTTTATCATTCAATGTGTATCGTAAACTGGAAGTTTATATCCCAAGAATTAAGGGTCACAAACTTAGAGCACCACATGCATTCAGATTCGGAGAGCTATGTGCGATAGGGAGAATTGGATACATTTTTATCCTACATAATTTTCCTTTGTGAAATCTGTGTGAGTGTTTGTTTGTTTGTATTCTAGGAGCTCACCGACACTTTCCTCCAATAAATGTCTGTCTGTTTGTATTCTAGGAGCTCACTGACACTTTCCTCCAATAAATGTCTGTTTGTTTGTTTGTATTCTAGGAGCTCACAGACGCTTTCCTCCCATCAATCCTCGCCTGATGACCAGCATGACGACCTGGACCCAGCCTCAACCCCTTTCCCCCCAACCAGTGGAGGAGGCCTCCGCTGAGAAGCTGCCTCCGATTGTTGTACCGGGTGAGTTGAGCTCAACCTTAGCCTGTTGGAGACAATTTGATTTTAACTATAATACGCATTTTCCATAGACCTCAACACGAGTGAACTTGTACTTAGTCTCCAATGGCGTAAAGACATAATTTAACAATGATTCCAGTTTAAAGGCAGGGCATCTCTTTTGCATGCCTAAAAATTAAATTAAATAATTAAATTAAATTAAATACGATGGCATTTAGAAGAAAATGCCATCTGGGAACCTTTAGCAAAATATAGGAGCTAGAAACTCCATTTTAGTGGAGTTACAGTGACCGTCAGACTCTGATTTGAATTTTTTTTCTCGCGAGAGAAAAATTCCTACCATAGAACGTGCACTAAACGGCTATTGTTTTTCTTTCGCATTTTTCAAATTCTAGGTAAGTGACCCCAAGATTTCACAGACATGCCCTTCATCAATAGCCTAAGGGTATGGGTTATCTTTTCCTGGTCTGCGGGGATGTTTGCAAATGAGATCCACTGCCTTTAAAACTGTGAGGTGCATGATCCTCCATGTTACTAGTGTCTCTAATAAGGTCTAAACTGAATCTGTGAATATAAGTTCAAAAAATCTTTAACTCTTAGCATGCCAAAGTCAGAATGAAGACATGAATGGTAACCCTTGGGTACCAAATAGAAATCCACCATCAAGTTGAATTATTTAATTTTTTTAGCACTGTGCCCTGGGTTACAAAACTGTGTAAAAGTTGTGTGTGGGTGTGCTTTTCATTGTTCAGAAACTTGTGTTGCGCAAAATGTATTCTTAGATGATGTTATATAACACTAAAGAGCGACTTTGCATAACAAATTCAGCCTCATTTTCACCCTATTTTTGGTCTGTTTATGTCTGTTGTGCGCTGAAGAAGCCTCAAGCACCATTACTAAAGAAAAATCCTTTTTATGGACACAAGAGGGCACTACACAATGCGGTACACTGGCGTGCAACAGAACCCTGGGGTAACATGTGCTTCATATTATAATTATTATTATTATTTTATTCGTCAAATCATATATAAAAACATACAAAATGACAGGAACTAAAAAAGTGATTTAAAACACTGTTGCCCACAGGCATTTAGCTCCTACATGTAACAACACAACAACATAATACACAGAATGTATGTAGAGCCATAATTTGAGTGGCACTTTAAGATTTAAGTGCTTTTAAAGGTGAGAATCATTGATTGACCATCCTAGTTTCTTTCCCACTGACTGCCGCGTTTAAAAATTGGTGTCCCCATGACATTAAAGTGATAGGCTAACATTGTAGAGCTTCAATTTAAAAAACTGTCAAATTTTGATATCTGAGCTACATAAAAGTGTTCAAACGGACAAATAAACATCCTAGAATACAAATGTTTGGAAAGTTATGCTGCCAATGGCAAGGGTTGCATGATTAAACAATTTCTACTCCGGTGGATGATAAAATAGCCTAGATCTGCACACAGTAAGTCTATGGGAGGAAATGGGCAGGTGTATCCAGTCAATTTGAATGCTTGTAGATGTTCACATTTTTAAAGCACTAAATCATCTTTTTGAAATTCAAATTTTGCAGGGCTTCATTTTTAGACCTTATCAAAGACACTTGGAGCGTGGATGATTATGTAGCTCACATTTTTTTTAATTGTG
Organism: Eucidaris tribuloides; assembly: GCA_001188425.1. Lineage (NCBI taxonomy): Eukaryota > Metazoa > Echinodermata > Echinoidea > Cidaroida > Cidaridae > Eucidaris > Eucidaris tribuloides. The sequence goes on from JZLH01S0616236.1 coordinate 6,300, forward strand.
GCAAATGTTAGCCAATGGCTTTAATTCATGTTGATATTCATTTGTTTATATTTTGCTAGTGATGGTATAGCTGTCTAAAGTACTGTATTCTATTAGGGTTCCCAGCCCATCCGGGAAAATTATTTTACTTTTTTCCAGTCAGGGAAAAGTCAGGAAATTTGATAAAAATGCCTCAAATCATGGAAAAGTCAGGGAATTTTGATTGGCCCAAAAATCGAAAGTAGTCAATCAGACTCTGTTATATTTTGTTGCATATCAAAACAACATCCATTGGATGACTGAAAACATAGAAAACATATGAAACTGGACATGAGTTGAAATAATTATCATGTAATTTTGAGACTTCATCAGGGAAAAATCAGGGAATTTTGTTTTCTTGAAATGCTGGCAACCCTGTCTATTATGTTTAGGTATTATTAGTTACCCCCTGCTTGTTCACGAAATACGGGCAAATATCTATGGTCTGGTGCCAATGGAATATGGCACCAGACCGTAGATATTTCCCGTATTTCGTGAGAACAAGAAGGGGGTAACGATTTTATCTTTTTAAGTGTAGATCTGCATGAATTCTGTAACTTATCGGTAAAGGGATTTCACCATTTCCGCGTTTATTTCTTCCCGTGAGTAAACTTGAAATCGGCGGCCGTCGAATCGTCGATAAAGTTTGTCTGCATAATTATGCGTGTGGTCAACTACGCGTAGCTAGCGCACACTAGCTGTGATAATTAAGGGGGCCTACGTCATCACGGAATACGGCGACGGAAATAATTATTCAGGGACCAATTTAGTGCATGTTGTCTGCGCACAACAAGATCAAGCGCACGCCGCACGCGCCGCATTGAAATACGTACAAGCGCGCAGCATAACGACGTCATGATCATGGAATACGGGAAATATTCAGGGGTGGATTTAGTGCATGCGCACAATATGATCTCATTCACGGAATACGGGAAATATTCAGTGGATGATTGACCAATGAGATTACAGAATTCACGATCACTAAAAGATAATTGTCCATACAAACACCTTATTTATAACTCTTATTGTTATGTTTGTTTGTTTTGGGTTTGACTTAGATGAAGCAGCCACAGACAAGAAGCGGTATGGTCCCGCAACAGTTGCCATCTATGAGAGATCTTTGCCAAGTGTGTCGTCAGGTAAGTCTAAAAAACAAACAAAAAAATGATATAAATTAAGCAGAAAAGTAAAGTTAGGAGAAAATTTGAAAAATAAATCTGTTAAAAGAATAATTTAGCAGATTATTTTAAAGGCAAGATTTACCCTGAAGTCAAGTTGGAATTCATGAAAGCAGAAAAATGAGAGAAACATATTAAAAAAAGTTTGACGAAAATCCATCAAAGAATAACAGAGTTATGGAATTTTGAAGTTTTAAATTTGTTGCATCACATGCGAGCAGCTCCCCATATGACATGTGATATAAAAATCATAAAGTACCCTTTTCTCAGTAATTTGAAAATGATTTTACCTGTGCATTCATTATATTATCAGAAACATTATTTCATACAGGCTGCTATGAAAAAAAAAACCTCATTCAATTACCATGAACCATTAAAAATGGCAATTTATGGAATTTATATTACATGAAATATGGGGAGCTGCTCGCATGTGACGTCACAAAATTGAAACTTTGAAACTTCATAACTCTGTTATTCTTTTGTGGATTTTCGTCTTTCATTAATATGTTTCTCTCTTTTATTAAAACCAACTTGACGTCAGGGTGAACCTTGCCTTTAAAAAGGTTAAATAATTATACATTTTTTGATTATTATTTCTTTTTTGATTCTCGACCCAAATAATTGCATTAGTCAGAGAATGAATTGATTTGATAGAACGTAGTATGTCATTTCAGTAAACCCGATGGAGACTAAGTACGAGTTAACTCGTGTTGGAGTCTATGGAAAATCCGTGTTATAGTGAAATCAAATCATCTTCAATGGGTTAAAGGTAAATGACATGATTGGGGGTAGTCCTCAACTTGGGCTGAAGCTACTCTAGAATCAAGTAAACTATGTAAGGATTCTCCTGTGAAAATCTTGTAGTCAAACGTTGACTCATTCTAAAATAAACAATGTCAATATCACTCATATCACGGAAACCTGCTGTGTGGCTCTCTATGTGCATTAGTCAGAGAATGGATTGATTTGATAGAACTTAGTATGCCATTTCAGTTAACCCAATGGAGACTAAGTACTAGTTAACTTGTGTTGGGGTCTATGGAAAATGCATGTTATAGTGAAATCAAATCGTCTCCAATGGGTTAATACCAGATGATACGTAAAAGACATCTGGCTGCTAGACGAGTGAAACGTTTAAATTTAGAAAAATCATACATCGCTTATCTTTTCATCGTGTCCTTTGTTTTCAAATGGCAGGCTTTTCCAAAGACTTGATACAAATTGTGGAAGAAACTGATGATGCAGATGGGGGTAAGTTTAATGTGCACATTTATTAGAGTGGATACAGAGTCCTGGTTGCTGGGCTAAAATTCAGTCAAGTTAGCCAGAAACAGGATTGTTTTGTAGTTGTGTGCATAACTTTAATAAAAGGAACTATGACTTTATTTAAAAAATCAATTTCATTCGTCACAAGTCCTTTTTACACATTAAATTGGTTACATGTCATTTTACTTCCAGAAAAAAAAGTGATTTGTGGTCAATTCAATCACGTCTAAAAATGGAGGTGTGACAATGATTGCCCTCTTAGTAAGCAAGGCACCATCAGCTAGTAGACAAAGTGTTTGAAAACAAAACCAAGATTCAGTCCAAAATTTATTAGAATAGCCTCACCATTTTACTTTCATTTGGTACATTTGTCATTTCAGGGCTGCAAACTCTCCCGCAATGAGCGTGAGACTCACGCATTTTGGCCCTTTCTCACACCAAAATTTTGTTTGATTTCCCATACATTTCTATTGATCTCACGCATTTGGACCTCTCACTTAAACCACTGGCCTATGGGAGTCAATAAGCGAATGGATTCACAGACATTGGCAACTCTGCATTCATAATTGGTACTCTGCATGGCCCTGGGAAGCGGGGTTGCTGGTGGTGCTTAAGCACCCCCAGAAATTTCTGCAAAAAGACGTGTATGTCTATTTTTCTTACAATTTGATCACGGCAGAGCGACCTGTTCAGCTGTTGATTTGGCCGCGCAAATTGTCGTGAAAATTTTTCAACGACAGCAACCCCCCCCCCCCCCCCCCCCACTGAGCGACTAGTCAGCTGTTTGATTTGGCCGTGAAATTTTTTTTTCCGGAAAAATTTTTTGGGGGCCCGAAAATATATATCTCTGCACCGCCGGTGAAAAAATTGTTCCCAGGGCCCTGGTACTCTGTAAACATATGTATGTTGGGAAGGCGTCATGGCTTAGTGGATGGGATTTTGGTTTCTCAACCGAGAGGTCCATGGTTTGAATCCACACCGAGCCATGGCGGTTGTGTCCTTGGGTAAGGCACTTATCCCCATTACCTCGTCCCTCGGATAGGACGTAAAGCCGGAGATCCCGTGTTGAGACAGAAACACCTCAGCACGTAAATTTTAGAACCCACGCACTTCATCGAAAAGGAAAGGATGAAAACCCGGTGTTGTGGTCACATATCCATGTGCAAAACTACCCGGGACTGGATGCCTGAGGGTAACAGTGATTAAGTTCACTTTTCTAGTCCCTGTCATCCGAAATGATGACAAAGCAATAACATTCCAATACCAATCAGCGGAGAAAGAATGAGCCTAAGGGATCCTTAGCCATGTCTGGTGCTTATCATCACTTGAATAACTTTGCAACCATTTGCCCATTTCATCGTAACCAAACTTGGATGGTAGATTCCACACAGGGACCTCAATGTTATTTGGGGTCAAAGGTCATGAATGTAGGTCAAGGGTCAAATGAGGTCAAATAATATACCTGCAATTTTCTAATGGGGTTGGTAACTTTGCATTCATTAACCTGTAAATTTGGATGGTACATGTAGATTCCTTACAGGGACCTCAATGTTATTTGGGGGTCAAAGGTCAAGTATGTAGAGGAAAGGTCAAAACATCAGTTCTTTACATTTTGTTTTTCTTTTCTTTGTCCTATCAATATTTCACCTCTCATTTTACCTCTCCTTCAAATGTAATCATCTGTAGCTATGGGTGACGCTACCATGGCAACCACCATTGCCGTAGATCCCTACGCCGTTCTAGCCAAGGAACTGGTCGTGAACGTCTTCACCGAGCTACGACAGGATGAGGAGTTTGCTGATGTTGATTGGGATGAAGAAGAAAAGGAGGAGAAGAAATTGGTGGAAGAGGCTACATGTAGTACAGCCCCTGTAGAAGCAAGGTAGTTGTATAATGTTTGTTAACATGTAGATTTGCAAAATCCCATAGTTTTCACCTAAACTGTACAATACAATACAATATTGTATATTCATATAGCACTTAGGCGAATCAAATGATCTTAGCACTTTACCATTGTTTTAACCATTGGAGACTAAGTACGAATTAACTCGTGTTGGGGTCTATGGAAAATGCATGTTATAGTGAAATCAAATCGTCTCCAATGGGTTAAATGTTACAAAATATGAGTACTACATTATAACCCCAAAATTAAAACTACATCAATTTGGAAATAGGTTAAACTTGAGCAAAGGTTTGAATGTTTTTGTGTTGCGGGACGAGTGGAGAGTGTTTAGCAATTTATTCCATAATAATGGGCCAGAGTTTGAGAAGATTTGTCACCGTGTTAAGTGTGGGTTCTGTTTGAGACTGTACTGTGCCGTTGTTAGGTTGACCTACCGTAACCAAGAAGGGAGAAGGATCTCCATTTAATAATATCTGTGCATTATGCCAATTCTAGATAATTACTGATCTTCAAATTTTGAGAGGTTTGAAAAAGGTTTTGTCACTGTGTGAAGTGTGGGTTTTGTTTGGGACTAATGTGTACTGGGCTGTTGTCAGATTGACTTAACAGCGCAGAGTGGAGGAACCCCATCTAAATATCTCTGTGCATTATTCAAATTCTATCTAATTATTACTTATCGTCAAATTTCACAGAGAAGGCCTCCACACGTAGCATCAGGGCAGAATTGATGTTGTGTTGTATGAACCCTGAATGAATGCTCATTGATTATGATATGCAAAATTTCTATACCTTTACAAATCATACCATATGAATTTTTGTTACCTAACATGTTATATGCAGCAGTTCTCATACAGACTATTGGTAGAAAAATTCAAGATTGTTAGAATTGTACCTAAAGGACATGTTACACCAGAAGTTGACGTGTTGTGCATTATTCAAATTCTAGATAATTATTTATCTACAAATTTCACAGACATTAATTTATGCTGAGTTTAAACTGCTTGTCCACTAAAGCGACCTGAAAATGCAAACTGTAAAATATGAGACGGCCTACCATTTCGATCTTAGCAGGATCTTTATCAAAGGCAAAACTGATTGTTTTGCCTTTGATAAAGATTCTGCCCGGATCAAAATGTCAGGCCCTCCCATATTTTACAAATTTCCCAGACATGACATTCACAAGTAGCTAAAGTAAAGTTGATTGTTTTTCTGGAGTTGGTACTCAACTAAGCGATCACAACATTTCTAAGTATTGATTTGATTTATCATGATGTGGACAAGTTTACCAATATCATTTCTTCATTTTTTGGATAGTATGTGCATTTTGTAAATATTTTATTTTAGTCTAATTACTTTTATATGTATACTTTATTTCTACAGCTCCTCCAGTGGAGAGTATGTTGAAGTGAGTATCGTTACAGTAATTGTAAAGTAGTTAAAATGTACTGGCTACAAGCCAAAATATGCAAAGAATTCCTGCACAGAAGCCAAGTCAGAGATTTCATCTATTTCCTCGGGAAAATCAGGGAAATTATTTATTCAGGATAGTCTTAAAATAACCTGTGATTGGAAGCTAGTCAGTGTTGCGATGATGTATTTTCACTCAATGTAAATATGTAAGAACAGTTCATGGAAATTTACAATTTTCTATCCTGTAAAGCCATGGAAAGTCAGGGAATTCTTTTAAATGTGTAAGTGTACAAATCCTGACAACATATTGCAGATCAAACAAATTCAGTTCAATCAATCTCACAAAATCTGAGGAATACAGGGCTTAGTCAAGTGATTTTGCACCATGTGACTCCTGGCTCTTCCCCAGGCTGAAGACTGTGTTCAAAAGGAATTTATTTTGCCTCTGAAGAATAGATCAAGGCCACTGTGTTGAGGAAGCTATGGGATTTAAGGAGGAGGACTTTGCCAAGTACTTCCGTGGGTAGCAGCAGCGAATCCCAAAGTGCATTTCTTTGTTTTTCTTCTTTTTTTTGGGGGGGGGGGGTGTTTGAATAGCACAATAAGCAATTTCTCTCTATGTTTTGTCATAAACCATTTTGAGAAAAGCCTAGTCTTGTTTCTTTTTAGTCATGCCTCGTATGTTTATGTATCCAAATTACTTTTGTCCAATTTTTCAGGCACACAACGTCAGTCGCGAAGCCAGTCTCCTTGTAGCCACTGCTATCAAGAATGCTATTGCTGGGCTGTGCTCCACGGGAGAATTTGTTGAGAAAAAGGTGGTTTTATTTGTAAAGAATTTGTCTAAAAGCAACTTTGATCTTCCTCTTTGTTGTTGTGAGGTACAGTTGGGAGTTGAATGATCAAAGGTCACAATTTCTGTTGGGTTCAATGGGAATTAAAATGTAAGCATAACTGCCAACTATTATTAATTTTAAGTAATGATTATGAATTTTAGTCTGCATATTCAGTTTTGGCTTGTTGTGAATTGAAGATTGTTTATTTTGTCAAACAATACTATGTAGTTCCATGCAAAATGTTCTAGTATTACAAATTGCATACATTATTGTATGCTCTGAATACAGGTGTAGTTCGCATTGGGTTTTTTTTCACAAATTTTGTGACTAAGCAATAGCAGAAATTTTGCCTTCTGATATATCTACACAAAGTGAATGAAAAAACAGTGAAATCGCAAAAATAAACTCATGATTTTCCTTTCATGAAGCAAAATTATGGGGTATACAGAATTATTGATGGGGGGGGGGGAGTCGTTATGCAGTAGTTACGTGTATATACTCACCAGGTTTTCAGTTGAATAATAATGGGAATTTTAACTTGTGAATCTTCGTAACTCAGGAACTGGACATCAAGGAACAGGCTGAAGCCATTGTGTCTCAGGCAATGAAAAGCGCCCTCTCAAGTCTCCGAGCCTCCAACACTGACGAGATGGATCAAGCTGCGGAGGTGGAACTTGCAGAAGCCAGTGTGTCTCAGTCCTCGAAGGGCTCCCTCTCAAGTCAACAAACCAGCCAGTCCCCGAAACAAGCCACGGAGGTGGAACAGGCTGAAGCTATCGTGTCTCAGGTGGTGAAAAGCTCCCTCGCCAGTCTCCGAACCAGTGAATCCAAGGACCAAGTTACAGAGGCGGAACGGGCAGAATCTATTGTGTCCCAGGCAATGAAGAACGCCCTTAAAAGTCTGCAAGCCAGCGAATCGGGGTTGGTGTTTTGTATTTTATTATAACAAGAAATTAAAAATTAGCCCTATGTTAACTGGAGGGGGGGGTCAATTTGACCCCTCCCCTCGAATTTTGCGACCATGCTGCCACTCAAAATTTTTTGACCACGTCGCTCACTGACTTTTTACTTTCAAGTATTGCGCATCTTTTGAGACCGTTTTCGCGAAAATCGGACGTACCGTTACGACGCTGCGCGACTTTTTATACATGCATGTCAACCCCTAAATTGCTCAAAAACATGATTTCGTGACAAAACCAATAAAAATTGTGTTTTCAGACAAAAATCATAAATGTATGATTATTTTTGCTTTTACTGGTTGAAATAAATTAATTTTATGCTATTTATGATTGCAAAAGTGTCCCCAACAAATTTCATCGAAAAAACAATAGAAAAGAAAAGGTAGAAAAAACAAAGAAAGACATAAGAAATTCACAAAACAATGAAATACATGAGAAATTAATTCCAATTCGGCAAATGTTTTTGTAAATAATTGTTAGAAATGTCAAAATGAATATCTTCACCAAAAATTAGCCTTCTACTAGCTGTTTTTAATGAGGTTATAGCCGAAAGCAAAATTTCATACACTTATCTGCATAATTAATTACTTAAAAATAGAAAAATAATTTTGTGAAAATTTTACTGTGCAGTTTACATCCGGCTCTATGCGCATGCAAATTTTCGCGGCGATCGCGCGGTCGGCGGCCGAGATCTTAGGGGGGGGGGTCAAATTGACCCCCCCCCAGTAAAAACCTGGTCTGAAATAGCCCAGTTAAAATAGGGTTAAATTACTTGAATTTGAATTTGGCAATGCAACAATGAATAATCTAAAAAATCACTGTTTTAAATGACATGATTTTGAATTCTTCACCCCTGCAGCGAACCCCCTAAATCTGATGACCAATCCAAGGATTCCACAGTGGTAGAAGAAGAGACCAGCGACACTCAGTCATCCATCAAGGAGAAGCCCAGTCTGGGGCCAGAGATAGGGGCTGGCTTCAACCCTGGTGTTCTGCTCTCATCCATCATTGATATATTCACGGTATGAATAAAACGTAGTGTTGTTTAACTCTTTACACGCGTAGTTCGCACTCATGCTCTCTCGGCAGCGTGCGGGATTCGCATTGCACGCTCAAACATAGAAATGATTATATTCACCC